>JAXIVJ010003114.1:30000-98395 GCA_036785665.1 Chirona hameri
TCGTCCAAATTGCATCGTAGGCACGTCTTCCCGGTGCTTGTTGATGTCCTTCCCCGTAGCGCATTTGACAATCGCGCCCGCCTGACTTCTTCTCGCACCAATAAGAGTTGGCAGGGAGAGATGATCGAGTTGATGTGGGGCTGGCGCCGCGACTCATGCCACTCGTCCTATTTACACTTGACTGAGATGACCTGCGTCGGTGGCAGAGGCCTGAGTCAGATGAAGTAAATGCGCGGGGAGGACCGTGCAAAAGGTTTGTGACACGAAAAGCCCTAGACTTTAAATTCCGCCTGTGAGCAAATATTGCGCGATCGGATATGGTCCATGCAAACAGCAAACAGCTCAGTAACAGGTTTTAACCAAATAAAAATATGCGCTCAGCTTTAGCTGACAGCACGAGGATAGACCATAAGTCTAGAAGCTTCCCCGTCTCGGCATACAACTTTTTTTAGCAGGGAAGTCATTTAGGGCAGCAGCCACTGCCTCGTCCGGAGTGATATACTCATTCTACCTCAATTTAAGGAATAGCATCAATGAAAGTTGAAACTATTGTTCCTCTTGTCTCCCATGAGACACTCAGTGGTGTGCGAATACATTAAAAAAAAGGTCGGTTTCAGGGCCATCACTCGGTCTGAGGGGCCCTAGGTCCGCTTGCGGGAGCCCTTTGTCTGCCTGAGGAGGCCCTTTGTCAGCATGTGAGCCCTTAAGTTCGGTCTGAGGGCCTTTGGTTGGCATGAGGGGCCCACGGGGTCGGGTTGAGGGGATCCTCCGGCGCCCCGAAGAAGGGGAACTTGATCGGTCTGATGGGCCCACAGTCAACCTGAGCAATCCTCGGTCGGCTTGAGAGGGCCTCGATCAGCCTGAAGGAGAACTCGGTCGGCTTGAGCGGGCCCCCTGTCGGCCTGTGGGGCCCTCGTTCGGCATAAGGTGCCCTTAGATAGTTTAAGGCCCCTTCATATATTGATATGCCTGACAGAACCCTTGCCATGCCTGAGCGGACCCCAGGCTGATCTGAGAGGGCGATTGTCGAGGCCTGAGAGGGCCTCGCATCTCCGGTGGTCACTGGCCGGAGGGGCGCCGTCACTGGCCAGATGGGCGCCATCATTAGACGGCGGGGCGCCGCCACTGGCTAGAGGGGCGCCGTCACTGGCCAGAGGGGGCGCCGCCACTGGCCAGAGGGGCGCCGTCACTGGCCAGAGGGGCGCCGTCACTGGCCAGAGGGACGCCGTTACTGGCCAGAGGGGCGCCGTCACTGGCCGGAGGGGCGCCATCTATGGCAGGGGACGGCACATGACCAGGGGGCGGCATCTGACCTGAGGGCGGCACCTGGCCAGGGGCGGCACCTTAGCCTGAGGGCGGCTCCTGGTCTGAGTGCAGCAAACATCAGATAACAAACCCCGTAAGCAGGTCTATTTCCGCGCCTTCGGCGCGGAAATTTGCCGGCTTATGAGGCCCTTCCGCGCCTTCGGCACGGAGAGGGCGGCCGCCCCCGCCGCCCCCGCCGCCCCCGCCGCCCCCTGTATCCGCCCCCGTTTGGCATATGTCCCCAGTAACTCGAAAGCCGTGGCGACGCCATTGTTATAAACCAGGGGTTCGTTCGGAATCTTATTACATCTAGAAAATTTGTTTACATAATCAGAAAAGCCAAACAGCATATATCTGCATCCCATTTGATCCCATTTGATTCGCCATTGTGACTGATTGACTGATTCGCAACTGACTAGTGGAAAATACTTAGAAGTCCGAAGGGTCCGAACGGTCTCATTAAGAAAACAACCAAACTGGGGTTTATGAAAACTTTCATGAATACGCTTCACTGCTATGCGTCTTGCTGTCTCTAGTCCGTGCCACCCTACTGCCAACGTGTTCTCGTGTCTAATTGTTCTGACAAGGTCAGTGATGCATTTGTATCGCTCTTGGCACGGTACCAGCCTCGAAGGCCGCTTGTATTGCGTCGGACGATGACTTCTTTCGACCCATGACAAGGTATTTGTCTGTCACATGCGTTCAGTGATGCATGCCTCAGTTTTTATAACGAGCCGTTTGGCAGCAGGGACAAGAGAAGATGGCCACCTCTGAGACCTCACACGGTCCTCTGATGGCCACCTCTGAGACCTCACACGGTCCTCTGATGGCCACCTCTGAGACCTCACACGGTCCTCTGATGGCCACCTCTGAGACCTCACACGGTCCTCTGATGGCCACCTCTGAGACCTCACACGGTCCTCTGATGGCCACCTCTGAGACCTCACACGGTCCTCTGATGGCCACCTCTGAGACCTCACACGGTCCTCTGATGGCCACCTCTGAGACCTCACACGGTCCTCTGATGGCCACCTCTGAGACCTCACACGGTCCTCTGATGGCCACCTCTGAGACCTCACACGGTCCTCTGATGGCCCCCTCTGAGACCTCACACCGTCCTCTACCGTCAGAAAAAGGCACCGCTCGTGTCTGCTGATAGCTGACGTCTCTGCACTGCGCTGCACTTTACTGCATTGTACTGCACCTACTGCAGTGCCAGTTAAACATTTGAGAATCGACAAACATTCACTCTATTTTAAAGTTGTATGTTTTGAGGATTGATCACAACCTTCACTTTGGACGCCAATATAGTACGACAGCTGTGGTATAAGTCCCAACCACCAGCGCACACCGCCATGCAATCTGCATTTGTATCGGAGAAAAGTTCACTCAGTCATGATATTCTCTTACATTTCAAAAGTCGTGGAGTCTCATGTTAATCTCTGAAGCCAAATCATGGACTTATCACTCCATGGCCAAATCATCCATACCTATCTTGCTATAAATGACGTCAATGGACACCAAATCAAAGCTACTAAACAAGCTCGAGTGATATCCAAACCCACGCTTGAGGGCAGTTAAAGTGGACCATCATTGGATATTCCAAATCAGTCTGATATAATTATCAGTTTATTCCAAAGCAAATTGCAAACAGAACGAAATCCAGCCGATGAGAGTTAATAATACTTATCGGTGTCGATTTGCATATATTGGACGAATAACTGCCAGTTTATATTCCTGTTTTGTCAGTCATGGAAAACATTGTAGTCAGCGTCGCCATGTCACCATTTCTCTCATTTCCATCAGCAGTACGCTTCCATCTTCACAGTCGCACCATCCCCTGTCTCCAGTCACCCATTCACCCACCCCTCAGCAGCAGAGCTGTTAACACTCCTCAGCAGAGGAACTGCTAACACCCGGTGCGCCTGGTTCCCACTCATTCACACTCCCCCTGTCGAGCGGCGGCGGCGGCGGTGGCGGCGGCGGCGGTGGTGGCATGGTCACCGCCTGCCGCTGTCACTCAGCCCAGCAGCTACCGGCCCACCCCGCCGCACCAGCGCCTTGACTTTGCCCCTGTTATTATGTTTGGCCTGGCAGCGGCCCAGGTGGGTCGGGGCAGGGTGTCGTGGTCGCTGCTTACAGGTGCCAGGCAGGCGGCAGACGACAGACGGCAGGCGGCAGAGGGCGTTCATCAGATTGGAGTAGCACTCATCTGTGACCGTCAGCGGACGGGCTTATATATATATATATATATATATATATATATATATATATATATATATATATATATATATATATATATATATATATATATAAGTTACTTATTATGTATCGTATGGCAGACATTGAAGACGTCTGTGCAGTGAAGGTTAGCGTTGCTTACCTATAACCTACCTAGTGTGGAAGTTGTGAATATTCTTAAGTGTGGTGGTAAAACAAATGATTTGTATTACCGTGTATGTTATCGATAAACTTATCGACAATTGATAAATAAGGCCAAAATGTATCATTTATCGATAAAACACAAAGCCTCTATTGATTCCCAACCATAGTATCAAGCTGCAATCCTCTGTCCACTTAACATGCAGGTGGACCTATTCGATAAGGAATTGAAATGCAGTGTTAGAGGTGATACCCAATGCACTTTCTATTTCGGTCCTAAAATGTGCATGGCGAGCCCTGGATTCGAACCCTCGTTCTTCGAATATACCCAAATATGATTCCAAACATGGGTCAATAATTCATAAGTTTGTGGATGGCAATGCACCTTTAATCCTGGAAATGGAAATACAAATATTTCAGCTTTATTTTGAAATCATTATATTTTATATGTTGTTTCGAAAGAAATGATCGAAAAAGAACATTAAATACCATTTTAACGTGAGAGTCGTATGATCTAGCTGGAAAAATTGTGCCCAGGCTACCATGACTACGGAGGGTGCCGGGTGAAAAGTTTCCGATCCAACCCGCAGGTTTTATAGCAATGCGTTGAATGGTAGGTGAATTGGCATCCAGCACTTCCCTTCTGGCGAGTCCGGTACCAGATAATTAATAACGGCATTCCTCATGTCAGCTGCAGCTGGCGCTTACCGGTAAGACAAGCGAATTCATGACGACATACCTGGCACTGAGCGCTGCCGGAATGCGCAACAGGAAACCCAGCACTTCCTGTTGACGGCACCTCTCTCTGGCACGGAGCACTGACCCATTGACAGCGTGATTCATGCTCCCTGCCATAAAGTCACTTAAGATTCTTGTCCAACATGAGAATCCAGCAGACAACGAATAGCTGTCTGCAATTTCAACAGAACACTGCAACAGATCCAGAACGGCTGGAAAGGTTGCTCTCGGGCCCAATCCCAAAAGTCTGGCCAAATTACCAAATTCCACATTTTCAAAATTACAAATACCAAACCTTGTCATATTTCACTTCCTTGTGGATTAAAAACTTATTTACAACATACTTTCCCCGAATTAAAGTCGCTTAGTTTCTCTTTAAAGTCATAAAGTGTGCCAATTATTGGTTGATTTCAGTCGTGTTGGTAGAGTCCGTGGCGTCAATGCTTTTCACCTTGGCTTCACCCTTGCAGTATTATAACGTGGTGATAGGAGTCGATGCCATTGGTTAAATAGTTTTATGGGTGATTTTTTTTTCAGGCTTCAATAAATGTCAATGCTACATATCATACCCAGCGACATCTACCTCAACCAGCCGAGACGACTCCAAATTCACCGCCAGAGCCCCTGCCGCCGCCCGCCGCCAGCCGGCGCGGTGGCCGCGCGCGACAACGCAGTCGTAAGCAGGCGGTGTCTGGCGGCGCGCCATAACGGTCTCTACGGCGGCGCGACTGCCGCGCCGTGCCAGCCGCGGCGCGTCAGCTGATATAGTGGTGACTAACAGGGCACACCGGCGCGTGCCTGCGCGATGCGTGTGCTGGCTTTCGGCGGCCGGCCGGCCGGCCTGCAGCTGGTGCCGGCAGAAACCGGGTCAAGGCGCCGTCCCCAGCCGTCAGCCTCGCGCCGCCGGGGGTGTCGACTGTCGAGTCATTAGGCAGTGATCAAGGTGAAGACAGGGCTCTGCGCGTGATGTTGGGCCGATGCTTGTGTGAGGTTACATTTGTGATGGAAGCGTTGCGCTTGAGATACTGCATGATTGAGCGAGTTTTAGTTTTGCAAGTCACCCTGCGTTCATCAGCAAAACAAATGAATGGTATGACCTTGCTACCAGACTTTCTACCAGACTCGTGGTGCTTCCGGAATAACATTTACTAGGATTTAAAATACATAACTTTAAATGGTACACTTCCTAGGGTAAATTGATAGCTCCACTATTATAACTTTTCACAGTAAAGTGAGAAGATAAATTTCAGTTTCTCTGAAAAATCATCTGAAAAAGAGGACGACTATGGCTTTGGCGCCTCTCTTTCATATACCTACCGAACACAAGTGAAGCACAAGTCCAAATTGAAGAACATTTCTGAGAAAATTGGTCCGTTATAGCTGACACGTTGCCCGTGCATGTGTTGGCATAATTATTATACGGCTCTGAAATTTATTTCAGTTATTTTCATCACATGTGAGCGAGACCCTCTCCAAGAGAGCGAGATCCTCTCCCAGAGAGCGAGACCCTCTCTCCCAGAGAGCGAGACCTTCTTCCAGAGAGCGAGACCCTCTCCCAGAGAGCGAAACCCTCTCCCAGAGAGCGAGACCCTCTCCCAGAGAGCGAGACCCTCTCCCAGAGACCGAGACCCTCTCTCCCAGAGAGCGAGACCTTCTCTCCCAGAGAGCGAGACCTTCTTCCAGAGAGCGAGATCCTCTCCCAGAGAGCGAGACCCTCTCTCCCAGAGAGCGATACCTTCTTCCAGAGAGCGAGATCCTCTCCCAGAGAGCGAGACCCTCTCTCCCAGAGAGCGAGACCCTCTCTCCCAGAGAGCGAGACCTTCTTCCAGAGAGCGAGATCCTCTCCCAGAGAGCGAGACCCTCTCTCCCAGAGAGCGAGACCTTCTCTCCCAGAGAGCCAGACCCTCTCCCAGAGTCTCCCAGAATCCCAGAGTCGATATTGAAGGAACGAGGGAGGCTTTTAGGCAGCGATGCATTCCGCCGGCTCGCGATTCGATGCGATCCTGGCTATTGTGCTAATCTGGCGATTGATGGATGGTCTGGATCTAAGATCGGTGCCCAGTGACATCAGCCATGGCATACTTTGGCAGAGATACTATTGGTGTTTGGCTACTCGTGAAGTGGTGGCTGACACTGGCAGAGAGAACTATACAGGCTATACGCCACTCTTAATCAAAACATGCAAGTGGAGATTTGAACTATTCTAAGTTATGCAGGTGCCACCTTGCAAGGAAAAGTGTTGTTAAAAAATGTCAGTTCGGCCAAAGTGTTGAAGGCACGCACGCCTAGACGGTATGCCGTTTAGAGGAAACAAAAATGAACACTGATGCTGCTCAAACGGCCTTTTATGTGTCCATGAACTCATACAAAATATACAGACCTACACCTATGCACCCAGGCACCCAGGCAGACAGACAGCAGGACAATACATATCAACAAGTACCTATCAACATATCAACAAGACAGCCAGGAGTAGATACTAGGACATGCTTCGCGAGGAGCACATTGGGATGGTCTTCAAGTCGGCAGGCCTCCAAAAATTAACTTTAACCTAAGTAAAAATTAAATAATCAGCGTAAATTATTTATGATACGTAATCCTTAAAGGGAATGTTTCACCTTTGTATTGGTTTTGAACTGAGATAGCCATTATCTTTGGCCGTTATTGAAATGTCGAAAATACTAAGGTCATTTTCCCCAAACCTTAGCTGTTTTTAAGCAAGTTAATTTATAGTTTGTAAAATGGGGTCTAGGCTAGTGCCGCCGCTGATTGGCTGACAGCCACTTTGTCCGCCAATCTCACTTTGCCAGCCAATCAGCGGCGGTCTATAGCTCAATAATGACGTCATCATTCCAAATTTAAAAACTTAATTTGAATAAAGTTAAGTGACTTTTCGAGAGAAAAAATATCACCATCGTTTTCAGCAGCACTTACTTCGTATTTTCGACTACAACCAGCGTATATTTGACAACTTTCAGGAAGGTGAAACATTCCCTTTAATGTGTATCCATGCAAAACTTAAACTTGTAGAATACCACAGAAATAAGACGTGAGGATTTTATATTAAGACGGTAACCATTTTTTAACGTTTGTGAAAGAAAGGTGCCGGAAAAAGTCAAAGAGGACCTCTTATCCATACGGGGGTCTCTTTTCTGTACATAGGGGGCCCCTTCTTTGTTTTGTTACGTCCTTCTTTCTGAACATAAGGCCTCCTCCTCGCATGTAAGGGCCCCACTCTACACAATTGGTCCTTCTCTCCACATCGAGGATCTCTTTTCCGCACAGAGGGGCCTCGTTTCCGCACAAGGAGGCTTCATTCTGCACCTCCTCTCTGCTTCTTTCCGCAGGGCCTCTCATATGCACGAGGGTCTACATCAGTGGTTCTCAAAAGGGAGTAGTCCCCCCCCACACACACACTTGGTGTGATGGAGCCTTCGTGCGGGGTAACGGTGTCGGCAATTGAGCAGCTAACTGGGAAATTTCAAACTATAGCTGATTCGTTTCATGATGCCTGACAATTCACATCCATCTATCCCGGTTTCTGTTTCTCTGACGCAGACCACTGGTACCGTATTATCACAGAGCATCGAAAACAATAATGCAAACTGATGCTTAGCCACCTTTGCGGTAGAGTTAACGCGTTGGAGGGAATTTTATGTAGCGCCTTCTTTGCGTACTGTAAATTTCAGTCGGGGTACGGGGTAAGGAGTCATTCTGATCGCCAAAAAGATAACTATTTTATTTACGCCGAAAACTACTGCCTTAGACCAAGAGCAACAACGCACATATCAACTTATATTTCTGTCCCTAGATGGCACTAGTAGTAAGCGCCTGAAGTTATGCTGTACCGCATAGCTTGAAGACAAGAACTGAGGCCTGCGCAGTGGTGAAAAGAGGGGGGGATTACGAGTCATCCAGGTCAACACAAGGGGATTAACTTTGACCTTGATGCTGAGGACCCCTGGCCTATACATATACAGGACACCATACACTATACAGTATACGTATACCGATGGTCCACATAGCCTTACAGAAGAGCCTCCTTTTCCGCACATACAAATATCCTTTCTGAACAAAAGGGACCCTCTCTCCGCTCACAGGGTCTCCCTTTTCCGCGCAGAGGGGTCTCCTCCGCACAAAGGGTCCTTTTCTGAAGTTTCGGAGGAGCACATGCTCCCCTGGATCAGCCCTAAAGACAACACATCAGGTCGAGCGTTACTCAACATGCCATGTGCGTTACTCAACAGGTACATGCCATCTGCCAGCACCCATGTTTCTAAAACTACCACGAATTCCCCGAACTCCGCCAGAAATATGCGTGCACGAACCATGACCGCACCCTTCCGGCCGACAGCCGCCGCCGAGATTCCACGGCTGAGCTCCTATGACGTCATTTGACGTCAGAGGAGCCCAGTCGCCGCCGGAGTCGCCGCCGGAGTCGCCGCCGGAGCGCATCCCACGGTCGGCATGTCACGGCGAACAATGGGCCGGAAACGACGGTCGGCGATTGACGGCTGGTTATGGGAACCGCCCCCGGTTTAATTGTCGGCGCCGTCGCGTCGATGTCTCTCTGGGCGAACAAAGCCGGCCAAGTAGGGGCATGTATCACATGACGGGGTGCTACGAGGCGTCCGAGAGGCCGGCGCGGCCCTGCCCCCCGGATTCGGTGCCGCCCTCCCTCGGCAGCTGGGAAGCGGTAGTATGCCACATTAGTCCCGGTTACAGTCAATTCGGCAGAAACTCAGTGGCGCAATAAGTGGTGATCCGGGAGCGAGGCGGTCAAGGGAGGTGAATAACTCACCAGACCCGGAACATGGGATGGCGAGAGTGACTTAGTGACTGTGCCGTATTTAGATGCTCTAAAACGGGGTCCGCTTTAAATCCTGCAATCGACACTTAAAGGATGTATGGAACTGGAGAATTAAAATGTTCACTAAACCAAGTTAGCTGAATGAAATGGTTACACGATGAATAATTTTGGATTGATGAGATATTTTGAACGAAGATAAGGGGAAAACCCAATTTCTCGCCACCCCAACTGTGGGTGCTGGTACTGCTCAAAAGTGTCAGTAAGTTTGCATTGCGGCCACTGCAAAACACACTTTGCTTGTCAGAATATGACGAACGTAAACCATGATAGGAGCTTCGAGGACAAATGCATCCATTATCACTATTGCCCCATTTTCTGTAGATTTTCTTATTTTCCGTACCACCACGCCAAAGCCCCAATGCCCCCTTCATAGTAAATGTCTCCTTCGGGGACATTTACTATGTTTCAAAAATATACCACACGATACACGAAATGAATGATACCCGCCCACCTCGCACTGGACTGCTCTTTGCGAGCCTTTCACTGGCTGTCGCACCGTTGACCATGCTCATACCTGCACATGATTGATACTCTGGCAAGCTAAGTGGTTCAGTGACCGAGGCCATGAAAAGAAAAAGCGGCGGTTCACACAGAACGGTCTGAATCATGGCGAGGCGGGCCAAAGGTCAGTGCATTTTGAAACGAATTTCTACCACGAAAATGATTAAGTGTTGAAGGATGCCCGAGTGAAAGCTGAGGGGCTGGGCCTGTTGGATATACTGAATGTGACGGCAACACAAATTTAACTGTTGACCTATAAACCAAACAAGCTGAGAAACTGCGCACAAAACCGACTGACTGAATCAAGCAAATACCTGACTGACTGACCCAACTTGTACTGCATCCAACTTGTCATTGTGGTACTCAAGATATTTGCAAGTGGTCGCACTGTCAAAAAACTTTATCAACGAAACTGAGGCAAATTGCCGCATTTCTCGTTTGCAATCAGCTGGTGACAGCGGTCGTTCTTGACGTGAGGACTGGCCGCTGCCCCCGGTGGCCAGGCAGGCTGCCCAGTGCAGTGGCCTGACGGACGGACTGTGAGGTCCAGTGACGTCAGTCCTCGAATAACGCCGCGCGAGGCGACATGATTGCGTCCCGGCTCGGCACGCCAGCTGAGTCCCGGCTCGGCACGCCAGCTGCCGAGCTCGGCACGCCGGCTCGGCACGCCAGCGTCCCGGCTCGGCCGACCGCACGCCGCCTGGCACCGCAGCTGATGGATCTGGCAGCCCTGAGAGCTGTGTTGTCGCATCGGTATCCCAGGGGCACCGCACTTGTCGCATACGGTAGAAGATGTCTGTCACATTTGGGACCTCGAAGGCAATATCTGTCGTGTTCGACAGTGAAGCGCGCCAGATTTGTCGCATCTTGCGGTCCAGAGCACGTTTGGCGCCCCTGTTCTGGTTCTTACGACAGAGCCAGAAGTGCAGCCAGGGTGTGTCACAGACAGACACAGATGGCATCATGTCACATATATCAGGCCTGTCAGACGGAATGTGTGCGTTCTCCCGTTTGGGGTGGTGGAAACAGACATGTTGGTCGGGGCTGAGGAACATACAGAAGTGGTGACACTGAGGAAGGCTGCGCTACGCATAGTCGGATGACATTTCAAAGGCGCTTGCAGATATCCACCTTCTGCAGCGTAAAGTATTAGCTTAAACCAGATACAATGCTTGTCCAATTGGCACAAACAGGGAATTTTCTACGAAGGATTGAAACCTAGAAAAGGCACGTTTCGTTGTGAATTCAGCTCATGCGAAGTAATATTTTTGCCTCTTACGACAAACGAGGGCGGCGAAAGACGAATGGGAGCGGCGAATAACGCGCGGACGTGATAGGACGTCTAAATGACGAGATGTGGTGAACGGCGACTGACAGGCAGTGGTGACGGATGCGCCGCTTGTGGAAAGGAAACGGACCATTTGTGTCGGTGAGGATGGACGAATTTACGCCTCAAGATGCGTTCAATTAGCCTCGCTTTGTTAGAAGAAAAAAAAGTGCACATACATTTAAAAGGCAGTGAAGGTTAAGCTGGAGCACTGCTGGTTATTATATAGCAATGCATTGCAAATTGTCCGTTTCACAGAGCTTTAGACTTATTCACCAACGGTTATTTGCATCCAAAATGAGTTGAAATGAGTACATTGTACGAACAATGAACATAGAAGGGATCATTCGTCACAATCGTTTTGTGTTTGCTTTTTAATCTCGACTTCGGAAGTAGACTCTGCAATAAATGGCAGTATAATGTATATCCTGCTTTGTTGAAGATAATTACTAGCTACCGAGTGGGCGCGAAACGCCTGTGAGGACGTGAGGTCTTCCGCCGAGGGTGAAAATATGCATATTAGCGGCCCGCGACCCGACCGTTGCAATGGTTCTCAGAGGCCTATTTATTTGTAACTACCCGAATGGATGTGTTTGGAATTTTGGACAAATAACGTTCGTGCAAGTAACAAATTAAAGTTGTGCAATTCCGCGTAGTATTTCGGTTTAAGAGCAGCGCGCGACGACATTCAACCCCATTTTCCATCTTAACCCTCTGCTACACGAATTGCAGCCAACACAGTCGGTAAGCAGTTTACCGTGTCCTTTTCAACTCATAGTGCTCTTATAATCGCACAACGGCTGAGAGTGCTCTTCATATTGGTAAAGAACGGGTAAAAACCGCCCGCACGGCTTTCGACCCAATAAGGCCGTTGTGCTGATAACTATGATGTGAACATATTGTGTCATGTTCTTGCAAATGCAGGCAGACTCAACAGTATTCGGTCACACATTTTAGAACAAAGTCAACAAAGTCCGGATATTTGGATTGGAAACATTCCTGCATAAACCTGGTCCTAGTCACACCGCGCCCTGCACGTCTGACAGAGAACAGCCGTCAGTGAGCCAGCGCGGCGTGGGGTTCTGCATCAGATTCCGCGCCACCGGGCACCGCAGGGGGGGGGGGAGCGGCCAGATGTATGGAGAGTGCGTCAGGGTCAGTCAAGCGTGACCCAGTAAATTGCCCGGGGCGCTCAGTCGGCCGCCATCTGACCCGGCGGAGTAAGACTTAGTAAGTCTTACCGGGCAAACTGGCCGTAAGTCTGTGGCGGTCACGACGCGACGTTATCAGGAACTGAGACGCTCCTACTGTTCCGGTCAGTGACCACTGAAGATTGGGACTGTCAGACGATTCGACAGGCTGATCGAATTGTACTAGCACGGCTGAGAGTTCGCACCGGAGACGTACAAGTTACAGTGAGGGGCGATCAATGTCATCGTGAACGGATTACTGCTATCTTGGAATGTATGTACCTATGCATATTTGTAGAAATATGCATACAAATCTGCTTTGTGCGTGCTTTCCTAGGGGATACAAATATTAATCTGCATAAGTTGCATCATCATGACTTGGATTCTCATCATCTGATGTCTGAAATTGAACTGCCTATTATACATTCTACTATGTCTTAATGGGAATAGGTCACATTGAAAGTTGTCTTGAAATTTGACAATACGGGGTATTTCGAGCTGCAAAAAAACGAATATGGCATTTGTTTGGGCGGTATATGGATATCCATCGAAAAATGGGCATATTTCTCTTTTCTCCTTCATGGCCATAACAAACTTCATTACAATTATGACGTCATGCTTATGGTAGCTTGGATATGAAAAGTATTGCGCACAAAAACGATGGACTTTAGGCATATATACGCAGGCTGCTTGTAACGTAAATAACCGTTGTGAGGACCCGAAACAAGTTTCGGGGAAATGAAACGTCTTCTTCTAAAAGGGGCCCACTAGTCCTGTGTCGAAATTACTTAGCGTAGTGAGGTAATTATTTCACCACAACCCGTTTTTCGATCTGCTCTACAAGTCTGCTATCTCGGTTCAAAACCCCATGTTAAAGGTGAACTATTTCCTTTAATGTCTGAACTAAATTGATGTCAAACTAAACTGTATACCTATTATGTATTCTGAAAATAGCCTGTGCGGAAACAGTCGGGAGATAAAATCCTTCTGTGATTTTTAACAGAGCTCCTTTCTCTCCTGCCAAACAGGACAGATGATAAGATAACTGGACGGCGACGGAGCGGGGTTCGGACGGGAATTTTCTCCGCCGGCAGGAATTGATGATGCTGCCGGACAGTTTCTGTATTACGGCGAGGACAGCTGTCACGATTCAGAGATTGATCAGACTGGGCGGCCATGATTTCTCAGCGCCGCACACGCTCACATCAGTTCTGCACCTGATGCCAGACAAGCACCGCCGATCTCCGCAGCACCGCCGATCTTCGCAGCGTTTGCTGCTGCAGTTACCCATATAGACTGCTGCACAGGAGCGGATCCAGGGGGAGGGGGCAAGGGGCCATGGCCCCCCAAAGGTCCTGAAACTATGATTTCCCCCTCCCCCCCCCAACGGTCGGACGTACAGTTGTAAACATTGCCTTTGCAGCAGTCAAAATCCAGCTATCCACAGTGAAAACTTGAAAATTTCGCGCCGCTTCGCGGCATGACAAAATTTGCAATTGCTTATACAAATTTGGAAAATGGGCAAATGAATGCATTAAGTGTCTGACAGAGGCTCTCCTTGGCGATACCTAATTGCTAGCCCCAGGGCCCACTCTCTTCATAAAATATTAACGCTACATGTTTAGCTAGTCTGCCGAGTTCCGAAAAAAGGCGACGCGAACGCAAAGACGCGGACATCGGGACCCGGAAGCTGCTCCAGCGGTGCCCAATTTGCTGGACCGAAGAGCTAATGGTGAGACCAGGCCAGGACCATCTCCCCAAACCATCTCGCCCCAGGCTCCTCCAGATCCACAGGGACCATTTATGCGCGGAAAAGTCGTTCTGCCTCTTGCTGCTTTCAAACCATTTGCACTGTTACCAGTTGTTTGTTACAGCTCGATACATATGTATACAGTTATTGTTATCATATATGTATTATTGATCGCTGACTGCCATCGGTCATCGTGATTTACTATCCGAGGAATATGTATATTAGAAACTACCTTAATTTCAATATTTGTCATCATACCGAGATGTGCAACCAGGAATAGGGGATACTTGCGGCTTGGCTCCACTCACGATCTGGTTTCAATATTGAAATATCGTTTTCCACGACCTAAAATATAAAATTTCACGCCGATTCGCGGCGTCACATCGATGCAGAGGCGCAGCCAGGGAGGGGGGGACAAGGGGGGGGGGGGGGCAATCCCCCCCTTACTGGTCACAAGGGGACCCACCGAGATTGGCCCAGATACCATTTGCATTAGCTAAATGGCTTTCATAAAGCCACAGAGGAGCCCTCAAACCAGGCAAGGGTCACTCTGGTGCATATCAAGGGCCCTCAGAGACACTGAAGGGCTTTCAAAGTCATCCCAGGGGGCCTCTTGGGCATGTCCAGGGGCCCATTGAGCCCACCCAGGGGCCCCAAAAAACTGCCCAGGGGCCTCTCGAGCATGTACATTGTACAGTGACACATTGAGCCCACTAAATGGCGCAAAAACATGCCCAGGGACGTTTCGAGCATGCCCTGGTGCCCATTGAGCCCACTCGGGCCTCAAAAACCTGCCCAGGGGCCTCTAGAGCATGTCCACTTGTCCAGGGGCCAATGAGCCCACCCACAGCCCAACAAATCTGCCCAGTGGCCTCTCGAGCATGTCCAGGGGCCCATTTAGTATGTTAAGGGGCCTCTCGAGCCTGCCTAGGGCCCCATTATGGTCTGTTTTGGGGCCTCTCGAACCTGCCCAGGGGCCCATTGAGTCTGTTCAGGGACCTTTCGAACCTGACCAGGGCCTCTCGAGCTTGCCCAGGGGCCCGTTGAGTCTGTTCAAGGGTCTCTTGAACCTGCCTAGGGGCTATTCGAGTCTGTTCAGGGCCTCTCGGCTTGCCAAGGGGCCATTGAGTCTGTTCAGGGGCCTCTCGATCTTATACAGAGGGCCATTGAGTCTGTGAACGGGGCCCTCGAGCCTGCCCAGAGGTTGCTAGCCGTCGTCTGGAGCGCCCGCTATAGCTGGAGCGCCTGCTAGCCGTGGTCGGCGCGGTCATAATTAGCGATAATGTGCTGTATTCTGACCCATCTGGTGCAATTTTATTATTGGGTTTAAAAATAGTAATTTGATAAGTCCGATGCCTTTTTGAATTCGGGGGGGGGGGGTGGTAGTACAAAACAATTTAATCATTTTCTTCTCAGGAGAGTGTGTGCTGCAATATTTGTCAGCCAGGGACGTCGCCGACGGGAGGGTCGGGTGGTCTGGGCAGACTCCCCCCACTCTTGGAAGACGGGGAGTCGACCCCCCCCACACACACACACACACACACACTTTTTGCGGGAAAAAAAAATTATCGTAAAAATTGCCTTTGCAGCAGTCAAAATCCATCTATCTAGAGTGTCAAAAACTGAAAATTTTCGCGCCGCTTCGCGACATGACACAAGTTTCGGAATTGTTTATACAAATTTGGAAAATGAGGAAAAGAACTTCATTGAGTGTCTGGCAGAGGCTCTCCTTGGCGGTAATTGCTGGCCCCAGGGCCCATTCCCTTCATGAAATATTAACTTTCAAGTTTCAAGCGGGCTACATGTTTAGCTAGTCTGCCGAGTTCCGAAAATGGCGACGCGAACGAAAAGACGAGGAGATCGGCACCCGTAAGCTGCTCCAGCGGTGCACAATTTGTTGGACCGAAGTGTTAATAGTGGGAACAGGCCAGGACCATCTCCCCAAGTCATTTCCCAGGCTTCTCCGGATCCACAGGGACCATTTATGCGCGGCAAAATCGGTCTGCCTCTTGCTGCTTTCAAACCATTTGCACTGTTACCAGTTGTTTGTTACAGTTCGGTACATATGTAATATGTATACAGTTATTATTATAATTTGTACATACCATGGAGCGCTGACTGCCACCGGTCATCGTGATTTAATATCCGAGGCTAATGTATATGGAAAACTACCTTCATTTCAATATTTGTCATCATACCGAGATGTGCAATTAGGAAAAGGAGTTACCTATCTGGGCTCCATTAACGGTCTGGTTAAAATATTAAAATTTCGTTTTCCAGGACCTAAAATTAACATTTTCACGACGCTTCGCGGTGTCACATCGGTAGTCATCGTTATAACGAAGCCATAGTCATCGTCATTGGTTCGTCGTAACGCTGAATTGAATGAATAGCATTTTTACCTTCTTATCCTCTACAAGGCCCACCGCCTATATTTCTGGGTTTCATCAGGCAAACCCGTAAAAAAAATCGCGCCGCTTCGCAGCGCTAACTAACAAGTCCCTATCTACTATAACATGAAAATCCACATAACAAAATGCTGCAAAGGCTTAAATACACGTATAAAATGGGGATGCATTTTTTAGATATTTCAGCCGTCCCCCACACTAAAAAGCCACCCCCCCCCCCCCCACCTGTTATCAACTAAGATAGGTGTTCTCTCCTGTATATAACAATACAAATTAGTAATACGCTCAGTACAATGCCTACTGAGGGTCCTGGTCCAATCCAGCTAATCAAAAGTAGACGAAGATTTTTTTTTTTAAAAGGGCGCCTCACAAAATAAAGTGGCCGAAATCCATAGAGTTTGTCATATCCGGGGGTATTTTTTAAGGGTGGGGGCCTCTCCCAGGGGCTTGCCCCCCCCCCCTTTTTGAAGGTCTGCCTGCGCCCCTGCATCGGTGGTCATCTTCATAACGAAGCCATGGTCATCGTCTTCGGTTCGTTGTAACCGTGAACTGAATGAATAGCATTTTTAGCTTCTTATCCTCTACAAGACCCACCGCCCATATTTCTGAGTTTTATCAGGCAAACCCGTAAAATTTCGCGCCACTTGGCGGCGCTAAATAACAAGTTTACTACTATAACATGAAAACCACATTAAAAATGCTGCAAAGGTTAAAATACACGCATATAAATGGGGTTACATTTTATCGTCATTTCAGCCGACCCCCCACTCAAAAAATTTCGGCGACGCCCCAGCCTCCCCCGCCCGGTCAACAACTTTCTCGCTGACGGCCTGCTACCTATATTCTCCCCCTGCTCAACAACTTTTTTGGAAATACGCCACTGGATTTTCCCCTCCCCCCCAAAAAAGGCTAGATCCGCCCCTGCTGCCGCAGCAAGGGCTGCAGCATGGGTCCACTCAACGCGAACACATTCTAAATAATTTTATGATGAAAATGTTTTTATCGGCTTACACTTTTAAGTGTGACAATTTCGACCAGGGACGTGGGAACCGTGGGGCAGTAAGGTCAACTTTCCCCCCCCCCCCCCCCAACAAAAAAAAAAACTAGATACGCCCCTGCTGCCGCAGCAAGGGCTGCAGCATGGGCCCACTCAACGCGAACACATTCTAAATCATTTTATGATGAAAATGTTTTTATCGGCTTACACTTTTAAGTGTGACAATTTCGACCAGGGACGTGGGAACCGTGGGGCAGTAAGGTCAACTTCCCCCCCCCCCCCCCCCACCCCCCAAAAAAAAAGTGCACGATCACTCGACTCTGTATAAGAACATGGGCATTGTCACCGGAGTTTCAACGGCGGCACACAGCGCCGCGAAATTTGGCACAGATGTTTGGGCAAAAATTACCCACACGGTGTGACATTTTTTAACCTCAGGTCATCTCTCAGGTCTGGTCACTAGGTCAAGCAAAGTGATCCCACCTCTAAAATGTTTGCGGTCGTGCCACAGCAAAGTGATTGACCAAACTGTTTGAAACTCACAGGATATCATCAGGTGAGAAGTACCTACAATTCTTATATCTCAATTTTGTTTTGTATATCGGTGACCTAAGGTCAGGCTGATTTCGTGGCCTCCCCATTATAAGTCAATGGGGGGAAAATGAAAACACGTATAAAAATATAGGAAATTGCTAAATTTG
This sequence comes from Chirona hameri, assembly GCA_036785665.1. Lineage (NCBI taxonomy): Eukaryota > Metazoa > Arthropoda > Thecostraca > Balanomorpha > Balanidae > Chirona > Chirona hameri. The sequence goes on from JAXIVJ010003114.1 coordinate 48,170, forward strand.
ACCAATTTTCACCAGATCCACCACTCTTGTGCCAAATGCAAAGCTCTATGTAACATTTCTGTTCTTTGGCCTCTACGAGGTCAACTCGAGCGACCCCCCAGGTCACGTATGGTTGTCTTCAATAACTATTTACCAAATCAAGGTAGAACAATGGGATTTAAACCCTTGTATTCGGCTTGTCGAAACGAATCACTTGATGTAAGAGTTGACCCTGACCTCAGGTCAGGCCAATTTTTGTATATGGACTAACTAGGCACCCAATATATCATTCGATACGTCTCGATGAGAGAAAAACAATGGTGAAATATGTTTTACTCGATCGTACGTCTGTCAAAAGTTATTTCTTCAAAACAATTCGGCAATTATTAAAATGCTTCAAACTAAATGGCTTCTGCTGACCTAACTATTGACCTTAGGTCAATTCTGATGGAACCTTAGCGACAGAAGGAAAAAATATATCGAGCTTTTTTTTCTCGCGCGTCTTTTAGTTATCGAGATATAGAAGGTTTATCAAGGACACTCATATACATATAGCCGGATTTAACCTTTGGTGACCTCTGATGACCTCAATATTGACCTCTCCTAAAAATGACCTAAGTACTTTCGATAGAGCTTGTCTCGAGCTATCTGAGCTGTCTCGAGCTATCGTTTTCCGTTTGTCGCTACGTTGCGTGTTTTTTTTAAGATCTTAGGGGTAGGTGGACCCCCCCCCCCCCCCCCTCCCCCCGGCAGTTCGTGGTTGGCGCGAACCCCTGGCAGTGCGCGTGTTAATGGACCTTAATTCGGTAACAGTTAACTAACAAACAAAATAACTAACTAAATAATTAACTTATATATAAGTAGATAAGCCATTTCCTCTTAAAAATGCGTGTGTTCTAAATGCATTGGTTTGCCAGCTCACTTGGTTGAGTACGACCGTATAACGATAAATTCATAAAAATGTACCTGCAACATTGACCATAATACCGTAAAACACGGCATGGCATAACACGGTTGAAGCCAAGTATGGTACTCGCACCAAATGTATGCTAGATGCATGATTTTGTCATGGTCAACTTGGTGCGAGCCCGGCACATCACCTTACCAGCTACCTCAGATTCGAGAGTCATATATAGTCATAGCAGCCCGCCGGTTCTGGATTCAGGCACGGTTTATATTGAATTATTTATTTTAATTATTAAATTAAACTATTTAAAAAAGAAAGAAAGAAAGGTTTATATAAATTAATCAGTTCCAGTACCGCGTCTCCGTCTTTATGTGACCCTAATACTAGTGTCGCTCTTTCTTCAATCTTCATGTTTACAACTTTTTTATAGTTTGTTTTTGCTTGTTAGACGACCCATTTCCTTATATGACATTGATGCCCATGTCCTTAAATATATGGCATACTATTGGCAATAAGCAGCATTGGGTATGGAAAAGAGCAGCACACGTTGCTTCCCTTCAGTCTGATTTTTTTCCGTAGTATTGCCAAAATGTTCGCCCCCCCCCCCAACTTCAAAGTAGTTCCCCGCCCCTGATTTCGACTGAAGTGCACACTTAAAAGTAAGTGATCTGACAAAATAAGTGGGTTAACAATGGCACATGGCAAATAACGTCAGTTCATTGTTACGTAATTGGCAATACACCCAGCACAAACGCTGCGCATTTTCCCACGTTCGGTTTGTTTCCAGTGATTGACACGAGTGTGATAGAGGCCCATCACCAGCGCCCGTCAGCTGTCAGTTGGTATCAATATCATCTCCAATATCATCTCCATCAATATCATCTCCATCAATATCATCTCCATCAATACTATCTCCATCAATATCATCTCCATCAATATCATCTCCAATATCATCTCCATCAATATCATCTCCATCAATATCATCTCCATCAATACCATCTCCATCAATATCATCTCTATCAATATCATCTCCATCAATACCATCTCCATCAATATCATCTCCATCAATATCATCTCCATCAATATCATCTCCATCAATATCATCTCCATCAATATCATCTCCATCAATATCATCTCCATCAATATCATCTCCATCAATATCATCTCCAATATCATCTCCATCAATATCATCTCCAATATCATCTCCATCAATATCATCTCCAATATCATCTCCATCAATATCATCTCCAATATTATCTCCATCAATATCATCTCCAATATCATCTCCATCAATATCATCTCCATCAATATTATCTCCATCAATATCATCTCCAACATCATCTCCATCAATATCATCTCCAATATTATCTCCATCAATATCATCTCTAATATCATCTCCATCAATATCATCTCCAATATTATCTCCATCAATATCATCTCCAATATTATCTCCATCAATATCATCTCCAATATCATCCGCTTCAACAGCCCAAGTTCCACGCCTTTGCCGGCTCTGTACCTCGGACAACAGCATGGCCGTTAACCCTATTCCCTGCGGGCGGCCAGAATTACGTTAACCTGCGGGGGGGGGGGGGGGGGTAGGGGGGCAGATTCTGCCCCTTCCCCCAGAGATCTCGAGAACCGCTAGGTGGATTTCAATGGAGAAAAACCATTCGATTCGTCATGACAAGATCTCTCTTTTTGGACCCAAATTTTGTGTTTTGTTCAAAAATGGGGGGCCAGGGGGCAACAAATCCGATTTTGTTTTTGTTTTTTTAAAGGTAATTGCGGCCATTTGGCTCGACCTATTTTCATGCTCCAAAAGTTCTTGAGCTTCAAATGTACTGGTATTTAATATATCAAAAGAAGAAAAAAAATCATAGGCGTATTCAGGGAATGTAAAATGGGGGGATTTTCTGGAGAAAAAAAAGGTGCTGTTCGTGATTGTTTGGGACGACATGAAAGTCACATGTAGGCATTATATGCTGTAATTTGTTAAATTTGATACATTGCACATAGGCGGATCCAGGGAAAAACATGGGGGGGGGGGGCACCATGCGCGTAACGCTTTTATCATCTTACTAATTTGAAGTTGGACTTAATTTGAGGGTGGGCATCGCCTCCCATTTTTGTTTATCCTGAGTGCGCCTCTGCCCCAAAAATATGTACAATCCCAGTATCTATAATGCATATTGCATTGAAATTGTTTCTGACGCATGTATTGCAGTGCAAACCACGAAGGAAGTATGCGACGCAAAACCGCATTCGTAACACCCTCCCCAAAACAGGAGCCTGGAACCGCCTCTGCTGGACCGATTTTTTTCTCTCACAATTTTGAGACAACACGCGCCATTAAATTTTGGAAAAAAATCACAAAGTTTCAGGACGTTAGGCCTAACGGTTTAGAAGCAGCAAGTGAAAAAACACCGGGGGGGGGGGGGCAGAATCTGCCCCCGCATGGAATAGGGTTAAGAGGATATTGCTACCTCCGGAGGATTTCTAAAAAGCAACTTAAATGAATGGTGGCGATCAACAATCGTGCATGCTCAAGCTCAAACTTGCTCCTTCAGCACCTACAGTACCACCATTGTATGGAGATCTATGGCTGCAAAAGCATGCACGAGAGCATTCTGAAATGGGGAAAGTTTTGTGCCGCAACATTAACTAAACATTAAATCAAGTTAGAAATGGTTTCTGTTTTGACATTTACGAGTACAGTATGTGCATGGGAAGAGTAAGAGGCGTCAACTTATTGTTAAGTGTGCTTACCCTCTGATTGTGAAATGACACTGTTCCGCAGTTTACTTCAGTCACTGAGTTAAATCGCATTTTAATTTACACATCTCAGTTATTAGCCGTTTTCACGAAGGATTATTGCGCTGAAAAGTTTCTGAGAAGTTTTGGTATAGAAGTCTTAGTATATTACACATTCCAAGAAATAAATTGCTGATTTAGACCATATTATCACTATTCAATAGTTATGGGAACATGTATTGAGCTCATAACAAGTTTATGATAAAAAATTGACCGCTTTAAAAGAACATATGCCTATGCGTCTAGAGTCCATTCGTTCAGCTTAGCATACCGTCATACTAGTTACTAAATATGGCTGCGTCATGGATCGCAGGTCTGTCTGCGCATGCGTAGTGATGTACCAGCATAGATTCGCTGCCGCTTCCGACCCGCGTGCCGCAAGCACATGGGCAAAGCCAAGCCGTACAGGCCGGCCGCCGGATTGGGCCGGATTGGGCGAGTCCATTGCGTCCAATTGCGTCACACGCCATAGAATGTTCTGAATCGTTCTGAAGTTTTGACAGGTTTCAGTCGGTGGAGATCTGGCATCACAACTGACCTATCAATACCTATCTTGCTAATTACCACCAAACCGCAATTTTGTCAACATAAAATATTCTTACCAACATATTACAAAATTCTGAGGGACATTTCAGGCAAAAAATCGCATGTAAAAGTTGTGTAGTTAAGGAATGGATCGTCGAATTAAGACTTCTATACCAAAACTTGTTAACAAAATTTCAGAAACTTTCCAGAATCTTTCAGCCCAATAATCCTTCGTGAAAACGGCTATTGCTTCGGAGCATTTAATCAGTTCGCCATCGGCTGGCACCAAACAGACCTGACAAGCGCAAATCATCAGTCACTTGCAACCTTGGGCGCATGCCATTTATATTGTATACAGATGTTTCCGCAGTCCAAACAACAACACAGGCAGGGGCGGCGGATTGCGTGGGGCAGGGTATCCCAAATGCCCCCAGTCGAAAATCCTGGGGGCAGAAGAGTCATTTTGCCCCCAGATTGATCATGCTAAAATATGTGGGGCAAAATGACCCTTTTGTCCCCCAGGATTTTCGACTGGGGGGCATTTTGGGTACCCTGTCCCCCTCCCCCCGCAATCCGCCGCCCCTGCATACAAGATCGGTGTCAACTTAGTACCTCATACAGGGAGTTCTTGCTGCAATGCATGTGTGGATACATAGGCGTAGGAGCCGGGGGGGGGCAGGGGGGGGGGGCAGCCACCCACCAACATTTTTTATTTTAACATTGCGCCTATGGGCGTTGCATGGAAAGAATCGACTTCAGAATGCCTCCTGCCCCCCCCCCCCCCCCCCCCCCCCCACCCCACCCCCCCCCCACCCCCACCCCCACCCCCAACTTGAACACAGTTCCTACGCCCCTGTGTGGATACCCACAACACAGAACAGTGAGTTCGCTTGCTGCGCAGCGCTTTGTGGTGGTGAGGTATTTTCAGCTGAGAGGTACCTAAACGTTTGAAATCAATTGTTTCGCGACAACGCGATGAGTGCCCGTGAATCTTCAAAGGGAAAGACGCCAATTAATTATCTTCTACAACGAACCAAAAATAAACTGATTTGGATGTTTAATGATATGGCAAAACCCACTCCCAAATTGTATTACTTTAGGACGTTTTCTGCTCGAACGTTGATACAACGGAATTAATTAATAAGCTATGCTCATCAAGTTTGATGAGCGAGGTTTATGGCCCACAGCACTACGAGTTTATGTGGTCTGGCTGACAGCCATCAGGGAAATGACATTCAGGTGCATTAATCATCACTGTTGAAGCTCACGAGCTTGCAAAACGTGAGATCAAACCAGAATTGACTTCGATATGCTATCTGAAAAACCATAACGCTTCGTGCTTCAGTCAATACTGGAATATACCTTAACGGAACTTGTGGAACTAATATTTCCAACTGATGATAAAAGCCGGCTGTGATAGAAATTTTATGGTTGATGTTTACACTTTTCAAGACCCACAAATTCCAAGAAGGTTGCGCAATGGTAGCTCGTGGGCAATGGGCTAAAAAATGAGGAATGTATTGCTCGATCTTTTATTCGGTAGCTCGTTAGCTTTGTGTATGTCTTCAGGGTCTTGGAAATTCAACAACAACAAAAACGTATAAATATGTCAGCTTGACAAGAGCTTCTGAGTTCACCACCATCATACAGAATGTAGGCAAATGGCGACTATAATATGTGTGTATTGCTATGTACGTTATGAAGTTAACATACATACCTACAAACGGGTAGAGGCCGCTGTAGGATTTGCATTGGCAAACTATGTTGTAAATCGGTTGTGGTCGTACTATTCAAGGTTTGTGTAACTGTGGGCTTCGAAGGGCCGAATAGGGATAGCTCTAATTTTAATATTTTCTTGTCAATGTATATTTTTTAAAGTCATAATTTGACTGTTTCTTTCCATTCATTTCCATTTATTAGTTGTACAGCTTGTTGTTCACGAAAATGAAAAAGTGAAAAGAACTTTAAAAGAAAATACATAACTTAGAGTCTATTCAAGTTTTCTAAGTTCTCTGACATTGAAATATTGTTCCCATTTTCTATTCCCGACTAATCAGCACATTCGAACGAGCAAGTTTTGTTCTGTAAAAAAGGTGTGTCACCCTGCAGCGATAGCATTATTTTACCGAGAGGACTTTACCGTAGGTGCGGATATGGAGATGCTTTTCGAACAATAACTTTTCGTTCTGGGTGAATGGGTGAGTTGTGTATCGCACAATGACGGAGTTTTCTTAAACAAAATACATATTTCATGGACATTAACTGAAAACGCATCTGACGTGAGACTGATCATTTGGAGTGCAAATTTACCCATCCAAAATTAATACGGAGTTTTTAGTGGAGGGAGTTTACCAGCGTCTTGCCTGCGTAAAGCTAAATGCGACCATGAATTATAACAGAACTGATGCAAGTAGAACCAGAACAAGGTGAAGGAAGGTGAACAAAATCAGAACAATGCAAGGACATGGCTACACTCCCTGACACAGGCATGTCCTTTTAGATAAAGTGAATCACGTTTTAAAGTAACTGACCATGACCATCAGCAGGATAACTCTGACAAGGAAGGTCTCCACTCACCTCCACGCCTGCTAACTCCACACCATACAAACCACTCACCTGTTCAATCCTCGTGCCTCCTGTTTTTGGAGCGTGGTCGGTCAGCCCCTCCTTCGTTCCTCTCCCTCGCTCCCACTCAGCCCGCTCCACCGACCGTCTGCTCCTCCGCTCCCATCTGACCACAATAATCCCCGCCCCGCGTCACCTTTCCACCCTCCTCGCGATCAGCAGCCACCGGTCTCCTCAGGTCCGGTCTCTTCAGGTCCGCTCAGGTCCGCTCAGGTGTCTTCAGGTCTCTTCTGGTCGGATCAGATCAGCTCCGGTCGGCTCAGGCCCGTTCAGGTCGGCTCAGGTCGACTCTGGTTGGCTCAGATCGACTCAGGTCCGCTCAGGTCGACTCAGTTCCGCTCAGGTCAGGTCGGGTCGGGTCGGGTCTGGTCAGCGTCGTGGCGCGGCTCGGGTCACGCCGGCCGATGGGGCCGTCTCGTCCGCAGCGGTCCCGCCGCAGCTACTGCCGGTGGCGTTTTGTGTTTGGACATTCTCGGGCCGCGAAGGCCAGCCGAAGCCGCTTCTGATCCGCTAATTTTAGCCGCGCGACCACCGTCCGACCCGCCCGCGGCGCGACAGGTGTGGGAGCCACTGGTGGAGTGAGGGTTGAGGACCACGGGTGTGGGAGCCACTGGTGGAGTGAGGGTTGAGGACCACGGGTTTGGGAGCCACTGGTGGAGTCAGGGTTGAGGACCACGGGTTTGGGAGCCACTGGTGGAGTGAGGGTTGAGGACCACGGGTTTGGGAGCCACTGGTGGAGTGAGGGTTGAGGACCACGGGTTTGGGAGCCCCTGGTGGAGTGAGGGTTGAGGACCACGGGTTTGGGAGCCACTGGTGGAGGGAGGGTTGAGGACCACGGGTTTGGGAGCCACTGGTGGAGGGAGGGTTGAGGACCACCGGCGGCGGCGGCGGATGACCCGCGGATTGTCCAACGGCGTCGGTGCGGCGAGCCGCTGGCGGATCATGGACAAGTTGAGAGTCATTGGGATACAAGTCATTGGGATCTCGTGTGCTATGTTAAATTATCCCCATTGCTACCTGTGGGGAACGAGTATTTATGGTTAAAATGACGATGTGCTGTTTCATGGTCGCCTGCAACACTGGAGGCTGCGCGAGGAAATGCAGTGAGGCAGGTGTCTAGGTACCGGTGTCTGATCAGCAATGATATAAATATTTGCGATGTTTTGCTGGATATTTGAAGCGTATTAACACATGTAGAGCATTGAGCCTGTCCTCTTCATTCTTCACTGAGCGTGGCGTTAGTGAACATATCTTTCGGACTTTCGGACTTTCGGACTTTGGACCGGTTTCGCGGCCAAAACCAGTTCAAAATCAGTGTTTTTGTTTCACTGCAAAAAAAAAGTTATCGGGATCAGTTTTTCATGAGGAATTCGAATATGAAATCAAAAATAGTATGGCATCTATTTTTTTCATTTCGTGAAGGAATCTCCCTGATCACTTCGCGTCTGCGTGCGGTTGCCTTGTAAAATATCCCCCTGTTTTTACAAAACGCGTTAAATCGGCAGGAAAACCAATAGGATCTGTAGACAGGATGTTCAGGTACAATAGTTATTGGTTTCCTAGTCGATGTAGGCCTTTTAAAAAAAAATACAAGAGGGTGATTTTTTTTACAAGTTGAGGTCAACAACAACACGCGAGCACGAAACCATTGATTGCACCGTTAATATAGCTCGTAGAAGATTGACAATAGCTTCATTTTGTTTCCAAGGCTTTACTCAATGGATCCATCTCCAATTGTTATTATTTATACCCCAATAAGTGTTGTAGCAGAATGGTTTTATGGGAAATTGTTACTAAATCGGCCTATTCGAATGTAGCTCTTACTCTGGTCGGTTCGGCTAAGATCCAACACAGCGTTTAAATAAAATGCGAGGACTAATTGAACCCGATATGTTCTGAAAGCAAATTGAATGAACAAGCGAATGAGCATAGCGCGAGCTCCACCAAACATATGGTTGTGGTGCTACGTCTCTTCGAAGTTGGGCAACCAAATATTTTGTACTCTGAAAACACGTATTTTTGCCATGTTCTCGTCTTTTACGCTAAACTATTCATACTCAGAGTAAATATATTTAACTTTTGAGGATGTCAAAGGAAAGTCCACTTAATTTCCAACATTTTGACGCCCAGTTTATCAAGATTCGTTCAACACCACCGCGTGCATATTTGTTTACACCCGTGTCCGCAAAACCGGTCCAGAGTCCGAAACCCTGTCATATACTGTATGGGCGTACGGTGATCAAATGACTGTTTTGCTTAGGCTGGCTTGAAATTGAAATGGTTGGGCCTCCATTTACCAGTCATAATCGAGCTCAAACGACATCAATTCCATCATGGGCTTACCGAGAATCCAGCTATCAGGTATGCAAATAACCATTCGTATGTGCATCGCACGAGCAATACCCTGTGCAGGCATTCCTTCCACGTACCTTTCGAATTTAGACGGCACACTGCGGCGCTGACATCAGAGCCAGCACTGGCCGATTGGTAGTCTGGTATCCACGTGACATAAATTATTGAGATAAGTCAAGTTACACGGCTATCATTGCACAAAATGGAGGCCAGGGCCTCGTTTCATAAAACGCACCTACTCCAAAAATGGAGTTGGTTACCCCAAAAATGGGGTTAGCTACTCCAAAAAATGGCGTTACCTACGAAACTCCGTTTCACAAAAGGGGTTGATAACGATGCGGCGCATGTGGAGTAACGCCACTTTTTAACGACGCGAAATGGAGTTGATAACGCCAAAAATGGGGTTAGCTACTCCATTCTTTTTCGAGATCCTTGATGTTTGACGACGGTCGTAGAAAATAAACAACGCAGCAAATTGTGGAGTTACGGCCTTGGTTTTGGCACAGATTGTGAACTTTGACAGAGAGTTGGTAGTGGGTGAATTGTCAATTGATTGTTATTTGGGCGAATCTGGGTAGGGAGAGAAGATTGTGAACTTTGACAGAGAGTTGGTAGTGGGTGAATTGTCAATTGATTGTTATTTGGGCGAATCTGGGTAGGGAGAGAAGATTGTGAACTTTGACAGAGAGTTGGTAGTGGGTGAATTGTCAATTGATTGTTATTTGGGCGAATCTGGGTAGGGAGAGAAGATTGTGAACTTTGACAGAGAGTTGGTAGCAGGGGTGGAGAATTAGGGGTTTTGGGGGTGCTCAAGCACCCCCTGAGCTAAAAAGTGCACCCCCTCACTGTAAAAGCACCCCCTCAAATAAACAGGTCCGTTTAACTAACGGCTGCTCAGTCTTACTTCGGCGAAGTAAGACTGAGTGGTGTAAAAGTGTGTGTATGTGTGTCTGTCCGTGTGTGAATAGGCGGTTTTGCACGGTTAGGTAGGGTCAGGTCAGTTCACACGGTCAGTCTTACCGTCCCTCAGCATGTTTGTGTGGGCGGTCGCCCGGCCCGGGGCGCGGATTGCCCGACCCGGCACCGTAGCCGGCGCTTAAGAATCGCCGTTTTGCTGATAGTGCAATTCGCGCCCCGGGCCGGTGGACAGGGGCAGGCCTCCCGCACCTCCGCGCATAAATCCTGGCGCCTCAACTCCACTGGCAGATCCAGCCTCCCAATATGGGGGGGGGGGGGCTAATCTCACTGGGGCTCTTCCGGGCCCCAGGGGCTTCCATATGACCTAAAAGGTGCCCCCCCCCCATTTTTCCTTTTGCGGACTTGGGTTATTTTTGTTCGCTATGCTATTATTACGTGTAATGACCTAGGTGACCTAGGACGTGTCAATTAAGTGTAAACATAAAATTGATGGATATTTGCCTCCAAATATATACAATTTTTCCATTTTATATGCTATTCTATATATAAATTAGTTATTCGCTAATACCTTTTGACTGCATAAAGTTAGAAGGGCACGGTAAACGTCATTTTGTTGGCATCATCAAGACACGCTGATAGATGTGCAGCATGACTTCTGTATGACATTTGATGACCTTGACCTAAGGTCAAGGTCACGGCGCAAAGTCACCTTTCCAAATTTGACCTACACGGCAATGTAATATATCTTTGAACTTGTCTTGAAGATAGGAATTCATTGGTATTAAAATAATTGCGCGATCGTTGATGATTATAAAGCAGATTGGGACATTTTCGGGCTTTCTTTACACCGAGAAGGAAGTTATGAAGTTACTATTCGACATTCAAATTAAAATGAATTTAAATGTTGCCATTGACAATCAGGCGTTATTTAAGCACAATCGGATTCCTCGCAACAAGACAAGTTTTAAGATATATAACATCGCCACAAATGCGGCCACAATTGGAAACCTAACCTTGAACCTGACATTGACCTTAGGTGAAGGTCACCAAATGTTAGAAAGAGGTCATAATGCATATCATTGAACGCGTCTTAACGAAAATAACAAAATGGTGTCCATTTTACCTTTGTATCTTTATTCAGTCAAAAGTTATTGGAGAATACCTAATATCTTTCACGAAAAGAACACAAGAAATGACAAAATTTAGCATATTTGAAGACCAATAACCATCATTTTTTTCTGTTTGAACGACACTTCTTTACACTTAACAATAATACAGTCAAAATAGGAAATACATTTGGCTTGGGTATTAAAAAAGATTCAAAATTCCAAAAACAAATACTAACTTTGAAATTTAAGGTCAAGGTCACAAAATGTCAGACAGAGGTCATGCTGCAGAGCATTCAATTCGTCTTGATGAGAACAGCAAAATGACGTCTATCGTACCAATCTAGTTTTATTCAGTCAAAAGTTATTAGCGAATAACATATTTTGTATATATATAAAATAGCAAGTAAAATGACAAAATTTGTGATATTTGGAAGCAAATATTCCTCAATTTCACTTTTTTCTTCTTCTCTCACTTAATCACGTCCTTACACGTAAGAATAGCATAGCCCAAAAAATAGAAACACGTTTGAGAAAAGGTATCCAAAAAGTTGTACAATTTGGAAAACTTACTAAATTGTGAAATTTTCGCAAATAAAAAATAAACATCACCATGTTATAAAACAGCTCCTTGCCATTATAATGACATAATACATCTATATTGCTTCATAAATTCCCCGCCATATGGGCCGACAAAGATTGACCTGCACCGTGACCTTATAAAAATGTCCTAGGCGATATCTCCTGAACCACTGCTTGCATTGCAATACAACTTTCACAACTCACTTAAGCGCCCCAGGCTACTCCATATACCAATTTTGGCTATAATCGGTGACATAACGGTGTCATTTTGCACTTTGTTTTTGTCGATTTGTCATGGAATACAACAGCTACAAAAAGAAGACCATTAGGTGTGTTTAACTGAACCTAATTACCCTACTTAACACTAGTAGACGTATTCCACACAACATAGGTACCTATGTAAGGAAATTCATTCCCGCGCTCCTCTGCCACCCAGCAGGCAGCAGGAGACCAAAGGCTGCGACGCTGCGTGTACAATTATAACTTACGTTGGTTGTGAATCACTCCAAAATAGCGTCAGACGCGCCACTTTCCCTAACCCTACTGTTACCAAAATGCTACCAAATAGAGCAAACACGAACGAGGCAAAAACAACATTTCTTTCTTTCGCTACAAGTTTTTTTCGCAGGCAGTACCCATTTTCATCGCCAGTTTCAGCGATTTTTTTAGGGGGATAATTTCTATTGCCGCCCATGTCGAGCTTGGGGGGCCCTGCCAACCCCCCCCCCCCCCCTGGATTCGCCAGTGCACACCTCTCGCTGCGGCATGTCCGCCTGTCGCCGCTGTGATATCCGAGGCCGCGCCGCGCAGCTGCCAGGACTGCTGCCGCCCGGACCGTGGCTTTTTCTGCGTTGCGTTGCTTGTATGTGGTTGTTCGAAATATCGAGATACATTGAATAAATACATGAAAAAAGGAAAAAAAAGTTCACACGGTCAGGTCAGCATTGACGACTTCGTCATTTCGGTGCCGATATTATGTGACTTGAAGGTTTACATGTTCGCACCGTGACTTTTTGTTCTCTTCCCATCGTTTACAAGTTAACATACATTACGATTCTTGATGTGACTCGAAGCGGTTTTTTTTGGGGGGGGGCAGCCGTAGTGCAAACAAAACTCGCTTCCAGCGACCATGACATGAAACTCCATATTGGGTTTTCGATGCATCTTGTCACTGATGTTTGGTTCCATTTTCGTGCCGCTTGCTTCCTTTTATTTTACGGTCCGTCGCGTTTAAGCGGCCATAACGGCCGCCACCTCTCCTCGTCCTCTCGCTACAACTTGGATTTGAGAGCCGCCGGTGAAAAGCACCCCCTGGCATTTTGACAATTCTCCACCTCTGATTGGTAGTGGGTGAATTGTCAATTGATTGTTATTTGGGCGAATCTGGGTAGGGAGAGAAGATTGTGAACTTTGACAGAGAGTTGGTAGTGGGTGAATTGTCAATTGATTGTTATTTGGGCGAATCTGGGTAGGGAGAGAAGTGCAGTTGATCTGACGAGTGAAAAGTTAGCAGCCGATTCGAGACATTCGATACATTCACATGTATATGTAGTGACAAGCCTGATTTGAAGACATTTGACACATAGGAAATATTCATAAAATTTCGACTGACAGATTCGACTCATTCGATACATTCGCAAATTTGTTTAAGTTTGTGGCCGTTAAAGACATTCGATAAATTACATTCGACATATGTCTCTTATAGTTGGATGCGTACAATACCGTTTTGACGAATGTATCAAATGTGTCGAATCTCTCAAATCAGCTGCTAACTTTTCACTCGTATCAAGCTGAGCGAAATTGTGTCCACAACTTGTAGATAGAAAGTTATCTCGAGTCCACATACCTATGGATGAGGAGCGACGGGACGCTATTGGAAGACGCGAGAGAGAATTTAAAGTCCGAAGTTTGGCGTACAACTCTCCGGAGTATTTTCGGTAAGCTCATATTGGTCAAAGTTGTGTTTATTTGTTTTCTTTCACAAGCAGCTGGCCCAACATAAATTCAATGGCTGGTGAATTGCCGCTGTGTGTATGAAACAGCAATGATCAGCACTTCGGTGATTGTTTAGTTTGTAGTCATAAAGACATAAAGACATAAAGACATAAAAGAAAAGTGCAACAAAGAGCCTCTTGAGCCCATCCGAGGTTGCACCCCACCCCACCCACACCCACACCCACCCCCACCCCCCCCCCCCCCCCTCCACCAGTCTCGCCCCTTCAAATCACCTTACTCTACCTGCATAAAAGAAGGCTAATCCCACGAGTATTTATGAACTAATCCCTTCTCTGTAAAGTATTTATCTAATCTAATTTTGAAGGAAGCAAGTGTCACTGCATCAGCGACATCCCCTGGTAGCATATTCCAATGTCCTACAACCCTTCTACTGAAAAATGACTGTCGTAGCCTAGTCCTACTTTGTTTCATAATGAGTTTATGCTGATGACCTCTACCTCGATTTTCCCTATTGAACTCAAACATACCCTTTAAATATCCAGAATGCTGACTATTTACAAATTTGAAGACTTCAATTGGATCTCCTCTTAGCCTTCTATATCTAAGTGAAAACATACCCAATTTCTTTAATCTATCTTCATAAGGTAAACTACCAAGACAATTAACCATTTTTGTTGCCCTTTTTTAACTCTTTCTAACAACCAGCAATCTTTCTCATATGTTGGAGACCAGGCTTGTACACAATACTCCAAATGTGGTCTAACGTATGCACAATACAGTTTTGTTATTACCTTTTCACTCTTGTAGGAAACATTTCTGTTAATGGCCCCCAGCATTCTAAGTGCCTTTTTCATAGCTTCTACAACCTGGTCTAACGCTGATAGTCTATTGTTTACCACGACACCTAAATCTCTTTCTTTTTCAATCTGCTCCATTTTCTGCCCAGCCATTTCATACCTATGTTTACTGCTAACCCGTCCAGCGTGCATAATCTTACATTTACTCAAATTGAATTTCATCTGCCATGCTTCAGACCACTCAACTAGCTTGTCCAGATCTGATTGAAAAACATCCTGATCATGTTTTCCTCTAATAATCCTGACAACTTTTAGATCGTCTGCAAATTTCAAGACTTTGCTGTCTATACTGTTCTCAATTGCATTCACAAATATTATAAAAAGCAATGGGCCCAGGACTGAGCCCTGTGGAACCCCACTGAGAACCTCCTTCCATTGTGATTGGCACCCATTCAATATAACCCTTTGCTGGCGTCCTGAAAGCCACGTTTCTATCCAATCCAGAATCTTGCCCCTGATCCCATGAATTTTAAGTTGCAACCCCAGTCTTGTATGGGGGACTTTGTCAAATGCTTTACTGAAATCAAGAAAAGCTACATCTAGCTGTTTACCCTGATCAAAGCTATCTGTTGCAACATCCAAAAACTCCAGAAGATTAGTTAAACAAGAACGGCCCTTCCTAAAGCCATGCTGTGTATCCTTGATGAGTTCATTTTGCTCCAAGAATTCAACAATCTTATCTTTGATGATTGATTCAAGCACCTTGCAGACTAATGAGGTCAGACTAACTGGTCTATAGTTTTCCTCTTTACTTCTATCTCCCTTTTTATGAATAGGAACAACATTTGCTCTTTTCCAATCAAGTGGAATTTTACTATCTGCAAGTGATTTAGAAAATATTATGGCTAATGGAACCGACAACTCCCTTTCAGATTCTCTTAAAAGTCTAGCATGGATTTCATCAGGTCCTTCTGCCTTGTTAGGCCTTACTTTCTTTAGATATTCTAGAACAAGTTCACTACTTATGCCACCTAGCTCTCCTATAGTCTCCTCTGTCTCTAGCTCAGGCTGAAGTGCTGCAATACTACTCTGGTCCTCGATAGTAAAGACAGATTGAAACTGATCATTAAGCACTTCAACCATTTCACTGTCCTTGCTAACTAACACATCATCTACCTTAAATGGACCTATATTTTTGGAAACTGTACTTAACTTATAAAAACTGAAGAACTTCTTACTATCTGCATTACAATGTCTAGCTAAATCAAGTTCCTTTGCCCTTTTAGCTGCTCTGACCTTTTTCTTAACTGAATTTCTTGCATTCTGGTAGGCCTTCTGATTTATATCTAGTGAAGATCCCTTCAAAATGCCAAATGCACTTCTTTTAGCTTGTATAGCACTCCTTACTTCTGGGGTAAGCCAAACTGGATTGCCCTTGGTTCTGTTACGTTTGTGCCTGAGGGGTATATGCCGATTTTGAATTTGGCTTAATCTAGCTTTGAAAACATTCCAGGCCTCACATGCATCTAAACCTGCCAACTCAACGTTCCATTTTATCTGTGCGAGGTCATTTCTAATACCATCAAAATCAGCCCGGCTGAAGTTTGGAACCATAATAAGGTTATCTTTGGGCCTCATTTCTGATGAGATATTGAATTTAACCATATTGTGATCACTGGTTCCTAGACCTGCACAAATACTTATGTCACTAACTAGATCACTGTTGTCTGAGAATACAAGGTCTAGAATGGAGCAATGTCTGGTTGGCTCTGTTACAAACTGATGCATGAAAAGCTCCTCTTCAAAGATTTGCCTATACAACCTACACTCATTTGTTTCCTCTGCTATACTTTCGTATCCTCTTAAGTTAAAATCTCCCATAATAAGACACTGAGCCCGAAAGTTCCTACGTATTTCCTCACAAATATTTTGGTCTGTTTCAGCTTGGGAGTTCCTTGGAAGATTCCCTGGTCCTTCCTTCCTCCTCTGTTTCCTGTACCAATTTTAATGTCAAGCCAGATTGATTCTACTTCTTTTACTTTACTAAAATCATCAACTCTAGTAGTGCAGTACAAGCTATTTACATATACAAACACTCCGCCTCCCTGCCGTGATTCTCTGCAGTATGAGAACATGTTATACCCTTGTAACTCGAAATCCTGTAGCCTATCCCTATTATACCCCTCACTAACCCATGTCTCGGTTACACGAATGATATCAGGCTTTTCAAGGGCAACATAACACTCAAACTCATCAAATTTAGACCTAATACTTTGGGCATTCAGCAACACACATGTGATCTTATACTTTGAGCTGACTCTACTAATTCTGAGGGAATTATGATCTACTGTCCTATTCTGACATGAACTTCTACCAATGCTTACTTCCTGATGCCCTAGTACTAGCGTCCCTGAACCCCCCCCCCCCCCCCCCCCCTCCTACCTAGTTTCCCTGAATGACACTTCTGTAGGCATCTCCCAAAGCCCTTGCCCCCTCATCCGATAAGTGAAGCCCATCCTTCATATAGTACCTATGCCACTCATAGAACTGATCCCATAAGTCTACATAACTAAGCCCCATAGCTGAACATAAGTTCTGAACTGAGCTGTTCACAGACAGAGCTCTCGAGTACCACTCCTCACTGGCTCCACAGCGAGGGAGGATGCCAGTCACAATGACTGGTTTCCTGGACTCCTTCAACCTCTGCAGCAGGCTCCGGTACTCCGCTACTATTCTCACACTCTGCCTAGGTCCTATGTTGTTCACCCCCACCTGTATTATAACTGTCTCCGGGCTACTCCTACCAAGTTCTGCCTCAATGACAGGGCCCATATCAACTACTCTTGCCCCCGGTTTGACTATACATCTGTCCCTCTTCCCACAGAATGTTCGCCTTAAGGGCCTTACCCTTGAGTCCCCAACCACTAAATGCTGAATCTCTTCCCTGTCACTTTCAGCTGCTGACTCTAACGCACTGAACCTATTTGCTATTGTAACTTGCTGATGTTCCCTGGGGCTGTACTGCCTGACTCTACCCTGAACTTTTGTCCATCCCTCCTGATCCCCTTCCCTCTTCCTCCTCCAGATTCTGCTACCACCCTCCATTACCCAGCACCCCTCCTCATCCTTACTGTCTGTGGCCCTAGCATTACTTTCCACAATGTTGAGTCTCCAGAAACGTGACCCTCCAACACACTTCCAAACCCCAGCCGCACTATCCACCTTTGCCTTATCCTCCTCCCTTATGCCCCTATCAGAACTACCACTGGTCCCTGATCCTGTAGGCTCCTTTTCTGACCCCCTAACCACGATCTGCGCATACGTTCCTTGGTCAGGAGCTACACCCTCCTGCGGCTCATCTCTACACCTACACTTACTTAACTGCGCCTCAAGCTCCGCTACTCTAGCCTGGAGGGCCTCTAGCTCTGCTACCTTCGCCTGCATCCTAGTCATGCTCATTTGAATACACTAGCAACTTAGGTATATAACTTATGTACTATGCACTTCGCAATACTTTACTAACTTAACTTAACTTTTTTGTTTTTTGTTTGTTTGTTTTTTCTTCTTCTAAACCTTAACTAGATCTAGGTAAAGCTAGTGACACAAATCAGCTATGAGTGCACCTAATACTAGACTAAATATCTAATCCTTAAATAAACTGAATACTAAATACACCTTAATTATCCCTAATTTTCTAAAATATCTACTTATCCAACCCTGCAACTAATAACACAAAAATAAGACTAAGACAATTTTGGCGCACACAAGCTAGAATGAAAAGTCCTTTAAAAAGCAAGTAAGAGGTAACAGCTAACTATGAATGCTTAAAAATAATACCTAAACGATCCACAAAACTAAATATATAATCCTTATATCTAAATATAATGTGGTTCCCCAAAAAATACACAAAACAACAGAGCTATCCAACAGCTACTTAGCTTGGCTAAATCGGGGTTCAGAAGGTCAGGCTATTTACTTACCAATGTATATTATTTAATCCTTTGCATTGCCTACCATTACCAGTGAGAGATTCCGCTTGCGTGAGGTGGATGTGGAGGCTCTGCTGCACCGTATCGGACCCATGCTGCAGCATGCCACCGATCGCAACTATGCCCTGACAGCGAAGCAGCAGCTGCTGCTTGCGCTGAGGTGAGGATGGTGAAGTTGCTTTTAATGACTGCTAATGGTTAATGGTATTAGTGTAAATTGTCGGCAATACAGTTGATTTGATTACAATTTGTGAAGTTTGCAACTGAGGGATCTATGTATAGATTAGTTGGAACCATGCGGATGTTCGAATGCCATCACTACTGGATCCGTTACATCTGGATCCGCATCACTACTGGATCCGCTTTGATTTCAACTGCACTCTGCCTGCTTACCTTTATTTTGAAGATGTGTCTTATGTCCATGTTATTAGGTACCTATACTTGTAGCTTTCACACTTGCCGGCTACCGACTACGACTACGATAACACTGACTGATAGCCCAGCAACCAGTCATGCTGAACAAGCATGCATACAACCGCCAAGACCACGGCCAGGCAAAGCTAATGAGCACATAAGGCGACCCATAGATGGCAGCACACTAAAGTGAGTCTGGACTGTCAAACTGGTAACTATACAATATCTAGGTGGCATCACATACAACCACACTCACAAATGCTGTGGATGAGCAGCCACTGAGATCTGTATGTGCCTTGTATCAATGCTTGATCAAATATGCCACCAACAACACCAAATATAAGCATGAAACTACATAACAAAACCAACCAAACCATAGCTGCCAGATCTAGCGGAATGCTGGTGGGGCCAGCTAGAGACGATTACCAAGGGAAATACCATTGTTCAAGTCAAAGTCAGATAAGCAAAGGCGGCAAGCCTTACACAAGCCAACCCAAGGGATGGTGCCAATCACTTCAGCAGACCAAAGGCAGTACAAATGGTAGACGCTGCATGCTTTGCTTACATCTTTCTTCTCCAACATGAATTTAAACACAGGTAGCTTTGCAAGTCTTCGTTGCCGATTCAGGGTCTGGACATGAGCCATGACAGCAAATATAAAAATACGAAGCATGATAAATGGAAATGCAATTTAGATACGATCTGCAGGTCAAAAACATCACAGTTTAGGGCCTCTGAACCAAAGTAACCAAGGTCATAAAACAGCAAGATAATTAGTACCAAGGGTACATAAACAAACAATCACCAATTTGCCGCATAAGCGCCGTGATCGAGCGCGGGCAAGATGTTTAAAAATACATGATTAATTCAAATAAATTTATGAATAATATGGATAAAGTAATATTACAAATTCATCAATATTTTACAAAACATTTTCCTCTCTGAAAATTCCAAAGATTATTTGCATCATCTTGCAAATAAGTTGCATGCGTTTTGTCAGCGCCCGGCCCGACCTACTCCATCGTAGTTACGACGTCGTTACTAACAACGGCGTTTCGTGAAACGGGGGTTGGTAAGGATCGTAGGTCCACATGGAGTAGATAACGATCTACGAACCAAAACTACGACGGAGTTGGTACGTTTGGTGAAATGAGGCCAAAATGGTCGCTGGTCAGGGGAAAAATTGCGCGAACTCATCGACGATTTTATTAAAAGGAACCCAGCGAAGTCTAAATCATGCATAAGGAATTATTTTATGTTGATGGGAGTAGCCCAAAACACTTTTTATGATGACGTAATCAAACGTGGGGAAGAAGGAAAAACTATGACACACATGGGACATGGCAAGGTGGCCGTAAAAATGACGGAAGCAAAGAAGAGGAAAGCAAACAAGGCCGTCCAAAACAAAGTGGGGATCAGCCAACGTTCTCTGGCCAGAAAATATTTCTTATCCAGAAGGTGCTCCAAGAAGCTGGCGTCACGTACCGAAAAAGACAAAAAGCACTTCAAGTGATAACAAAACAGAAGAGAAAAAGAAAAAAGAAAACAAGAATCCGCCGTTTCTCATGCGGTCTAATGTGCGCGAAGAGCACGATGGAAATTGTCATGGACGACGAGTCCTAATTCACTTACTTAGGACTGAAATATCAGGAAACTCTGCCTTCTAAGCTGGACCTGACGGTGATGTACCCGAAGAGGTCAAATTCGAGCCTAGAAGCAAGTCTCCGAAGCGCGTAATAGTCTGGCTCGCTATATGCCTCAGGGGTATGTCAAAGCTGGGTTTTCATTCATAGACAAATGTCGACACTGGCGTATTTAGAAATATGTCAAGGGGGAGGGGAGGCAAGCCCTCAAGAGGGCGTCAAACCCCCACATGAAGGCGCCTCTTTTTGTGGCAAAAAGTACCCCCATTTTTTTTCCCTCCGCGGATTCGGGCCCGGTCACCTTATTTTGGTATTCGAACTTAAGAAATTCACTTCAAATAAATACAAAAATGTGGATTTTTTCCGAAAAAAAGTTTATTTTTATTTTGGGGGTCATAAACCCAACATTTTGAGAGAGAGATAAAAAAAAACGAGATAGCCATTTTAAAGAGAACGTCATTTCCTTTCTTTTGGAGTTTGTATTTGCAATTTGCTTCTAAACTCTATTGTCTACGATTTTTAAAACATTTATCGTTTTTCCACACAAAAAAAAATGGCATGACATGACGCCATCAAAACGTCATTTTCTCCCAAAACCCTGCATCAATGTCATTTAAATTTGGTAAGCAGACGTATAATTGATACAGCATAAGGTACTAAACGTTTCACGTTCATATCTATCATGGTTTTCAAGTAATTGAGAAAATCCGGGAGGGGGCAGATTCTGCACCCACCACCCCCAGCGGAGCGCGGGTTAAGTGTCACCGGGGCTGCTTGATTTGCATCAGGTGCGCTGTTTTGTCGATCATTGAAAAAGGGATACATAACAACTTCAAATTAAATCACTCGACAGAAGAAAAAACTTCCGTTCGTTTTCATAAAGGTTTCTCCTTAGATCATTATTTTTCACGTGCAGTGCAGGGAACGCATACTTGTATTGAATGCCCCCCACCAAGATTCCTGTGAGGCCCCCACCCATAATTTTCCCCTGATGCCCCCCTAGATCTGCCAGTGCCGTCAGCAAAAGGTGTTGTTGAGCGGGGGGGGGGGATAAATGATAAAAATAGAAAATAACAAAGAAGTTGATGAAAAGAAATTATACAATAAATCGATAACTTAAATTAACTGTTCTTTCCACTTGATGATATTCTCGAATATTTTGTAACCGTGGAATTCGTGGAATTGACCAGGATTTGTGAGAAGAAGAAAAATGCAATTAAAAAACACACCAAAATCAAAATTATGGCAATAAAGAGACATTCATGTCTTTTCCATTCATGATTGGGATAGAGCAAAACTGAGGAATGCTCGCGATAAAGCACAACACCTCAGTTAAAAAAGTGGATGGCAAACAGACAATGTTCCACTCGGGCCAGCCGAAATCCACCCACCCCGTTCACCGGCTTCACAAAATCAACCCTGCCCTTTTCCCCGGTCTGCCGAAGTCCCAGACATGCGGAACTCCACCCTGCCCCGTACACAGACTTGTCCAAATCAGCCCTGTCTCCACCCATGAGGTCTGCCGAAATTCACCCTGCTCCTGTTCTCTCTAGCCTCCAAAAATTCACCCAGAGGCACCTGACCTGAGGGTGGCACCTTGTCTGAGGGCGGCACTTGGCCAGAAGGCAGCACCTGGTCTAAGGGCGGCACCTCGTCTGAGGGCGGCACCCGGTCTGAGGACATCACCTGGTATGGTCTGAGGGCGGCCGGCGGCACCTAACCTGCGGGCGGCACCTCATTTGAGGACGACACCTAGGTCACTCCAGGCCGCTCTATTTAGCCGCCCCTGTAGAAGGAAGGGCGCCTGCCGGCATTCCAGGCGCCCTACTACGCGGGCCAGAGGCGCCCTGTTGGGCCTGAGGGCGGCACCTGGTCTGAGGGCGGCACCTGGCCTGAGGGCGGCACCTGGTCGGATGGTGACATCTAGTCTGAGGGCGACAGCCGACACCTGGTCTGAGGGTGACATCTAGTCTGAAGGCGGCATCTGGTCTGAGGGCGGCACCTGGCCTGAGGGTGGCAACTGGCCTGAGCGCGGTACCTGGGTTGAAGGCGGCATCTGTCCTGAAGGCAGCATCTAGTCTGGGGGCGGCACCTGGCCTGAGGGCGGCACTTGGTCTGAGGGCGGGACCTGACCTCACCCACCTAAATATGTCCCTGGGGCTGGCCCCGAACCCCTGACTGCCCCCCCCCCCCCCCCCCCCCCCACACACACACACACACTCAAAGTTTTGTGGCGACGCCACTGCCTCCAAAGGCACCCCCCGATACACCTCCGAAGGCGCCCTCCCACATACCCCCGAAGGCACCCTCCGATACATTTCCGAGGGCGCCCTTCCACATACCTCCAAAGGCGCCCTCCGATGCACCTCTAAAGACGCCATCCCCCACAGATCAAAGGCGACCTCCGATACACCTTTGAAAGTACCCTCCCACATGCATCCAAGGACGCCCTCCGATACACATCAGAATGAGCCCTCCCAGATGCCTCCAAAGGCACCATTCGATACACCTCTGACGGCGCCCTCCCACATACCTCTGAAGGCGCCCTCCGATACATTTTTCCCTCCAAAATAGCCCCAGAGACGCCCTCTGTGAGACAAGAGGCGCTCGGCCTCACATTCAGCGAAGGGCGCCTTTGTATGTGTGTAGGGAGGGCGTCCTCGGGCCTCGGATAGATGTATCTAAGGGTGCTTATGGACTATGTGGGAGGGCGGTTTCGGAGGTGTATTGGTGGGCGCCTTTGGAGGTATGTGGAAGGGCGCCTTCGGAAATGTATTGGAGGACGCCTCCGAAAGTGTATTCGAGGGAGCCTTTGAAGGTATGTGGGAGGGCGCCATCGGAGATGTATCGGAGGGCACCTTTGGAGCCTGTGGGTACGTGTGAGGGCGCCTTCAAAGTGCACAGGTGGGGGCCTTCGGTGGTATGCAGGAGGAAGCCTACCGATATGTATCGGAGGGCACCTTCGGAAGTATATGGGAGGGCGCCTTTGGAGGTATGTTTGAGGGCGACTTCAGAGATGTATGTGTATCAAAGGGCACCTTTCAAGGCATGTAGGAAAGCGTTTTCAGAGGTGTATTGGAGGTCGCCTTCGGAGCTATGTGAGAGGGCGCCTTCAGATGTGTATCGGAGGGCGCCTCTGGAAGTATTTGGGAGGGCGCTTTGAAGGTATGTGGGAGGGCGCCTTTGGAAGTATGTGGGAACTGGGAGGGCGCCTTCAGAGGTGTATCGGAGGGCGCCTTTAGAGGTATGTGGGGGGGGGCGCCTTCAGGGATGTATCGGAGCGCAACTTACATTCAGTGGAACGCGCCTCATATTCAGCCAGAGCGCGCCTCACATTCATGAACCGAAGGCGCCTTCGGCGTCTTCGGTGCATGA
Organism: Chirona hameri; assembly: GCA_036785665.1. NCBI lineage: Eukaryota > Metazoa > Arthropoda > Thecostraca > Balanomorpha > Balanidae > Chirona > Chirona hameri. Next base: position 72,152 of record JAXIVJ010003114.1, read on the forward strand.
GGGCGCCTTCGGAGCGTGAGGGCGCCTTCGGCGCCAGGGGGGGATGTTGCAGTGCCACCCCCCCCCTAAATACGCCCCTGAATGTCGACCGTGGACGGTAAATTTTACCTAAAAACGGTCATTAAGCGTGATCTAGTGCCGTTTTTGGCGGCGAAGTACCCAGACAAAGTATTTTGTTTTGGCCCGGACCTCGTCACAGCCCACTATGCCCACGCAACCGTCCAATTCCTTGGAGACGCTGGCATACCGTGTATCCGCAAGGAGGACAACCCGCCAAACGTTCCCCAAATGAGGCCTACAAAAGGCATGTGGGGGTGATAAAGCAGCGAGTGTACACTGGCGGATCCAGCCTCCCGATATGGGGGAGGGGCCAATTTCACTGCAGGGGGCCTTCTGGGTCCTGAGCCCCAGGGGCCCCCATATGACCTAAAAGGTACCCCCCCCCCCCCCATTTTTCTCTTTGGCGGACTTGGGTCCAGGGTTGATCACATTGTTTTGGTATTCGAATCCACAGACCACAATAGACCTTTTCAAATAAAAAGAGTAATGCAAATTAATTTTTTACTGGCGTATGAACACAAAGTGACTTCTGTCCATGCTAACTGCTAAGTAACGCTCACTGCAACACCCTTCCCGCCTTGTGATGCGGAATACGACAACGCAGCAAAGCTCGATTATTTGTACTATCGTACCAGGGGTGGTAAAGTGTTATGTCCTTATGGATAAGGTCGGGGACAAAATGCTCCTTCTCATGAAGTACTGGGGGGTCAAAATGCCAGCAGAAATCATTACTATGTTATTTCTGTGAAAATATACTAAGCGACCATGTCCTTAGAAATACTGATCGTCAAAACCACTTCAGATGTATTATTCACTTAATCATCATATTCATCACGTCAGTATGTATGTACATTTACTTTTGTATTAGCAGTTGCGTGTCAGCTCTTGATTGCCAATAATAATAAATTACATTTTAAAAAAATCCGACGAAAAAAAATCCGGACGATAGATTCAACACGTGGGGTCCCTGAACCAAAAATTCACCTGGGTCTTCAAGAATGGCCTATAATAACATGATCCGGAAGGAATTGGGCTGATATCATGCGCATCCTCAAAATAGGAAGCATTTGACTATTTCCCCATTGACTTATAATGGGGAGGTCACGAAATTGACCCGACCTTAGGTCACCGATATAGAAAAATCAGAGATAAACGAATTGTAGGTTCTAATACCTTTATGAAATCCTGTAAGTACCAAATCGATCGGCCAAAAACTGTGGCTGTGGTACGACCGCACACTTTTTTGGACTTGGGGTCACGTGACCTGGACTGGTGACCTGACCTGAGAAGACCCGTGGTCAAGAATTTTACAATATGTGGGCAATGATGTCTTAATAGCTGTGCCAAAAACAGCGGCGCTGCGCGCAGACATTTTTTTTTGTGCTATCCTCGAAAAACCTTAGGGGGCGTCTAAACGCCCCACCCCCGACACGGCGCTGGAAATCCAGACAGTCGATTCCCCCGGGGGCGGGCCGGGATGCTAGTGCATTTTCAATGGAGGTCCACTGTCACGACAGTAGATTTCACTGTCCTGGCACCCCACCCCTTTAACTCGAAAACTAAAAGAGCTAGAAAGACGCGGGAAAAAACGTTCAAAAGCTCCCGACCAGCACATTCGAAGGTACTTTAGATTTTTTCCTCAAGTCAATATTGAGGTCACCAGAGGTCATCAAAGGTCATATTTTCAAGTTTTAAGACTTCGCTCCAGAAACCCTCAGATATCACAGTAACTATGATAGCTAGGAACAAACGGGGAAAAAACAATTGAAAGCTCGTGAAAAATACAATCGCCGAAGTGTCCTCTAATTTGAGGTAAGGTTAAGAGTTTAGGCTCCAGAGCTCAACAACTGCCAAAAAGGCTACAAAAAGTTATCACGAATAGCTTTTTACCTCATAACGACAAGGCAATAATGTTGACGTCATCGTGCTTGTCTCGTCAAAAGGCTTCGCCTCATATTAGTGTTGACTAGGTCAGGTCAACTTACAAATGTGACCTTAGGTCAAGGTGAAGTGGTGGTGACTCAAGTAGATCATGTTGCATATGGGAAGACGTGCCGCAACGGGATAAACACATTGGTGTCGGTTTCACTTCTCTATCGTCATTATGTCGAGAGTTATTGACATAAAACTGTCGGTGACCTCGGATGACCTCGGCTGACCCTGTAGGGGTCACTGATCAAAAATGGCACCTAGGTCATCAATAATGTTCTATAATACCATGATCCAGAAGGAATTCGACTGCTATATGTATATAATAGGATTAGGAAATAGAATAGGAAACGTCTCCTTAGAATAGGAAACATTTGAATATTTCCCCTTACTTATAATGGGGAGGTTACGAAATTAAGCCGACCTTAGGTCGCTGATATTACAAATCCAAGATATATGAATTGTAGATATATGTGACCTTATGAAATCCTGTAAGTGTAAAACCGAGCATCCCAAAACTGTGACTGTGGTACGACCACAAGTTTTTTGGGAGGTGGGGGTCACCTGACCTAAGATGACCCGATTATTTTTGTATACATAATGTGGACAATTGATGCACACACAGCTGTGCCAAAAATGGCGGCGTTGCGCTTCGCCGTTTTTCCGCTATCCGCAAAAAACCTGAGGGGGTGTCTAACCCCCCCCCCCCGGCACGGCGCTGGTTAAAATATATGGATTATGTGAGCATGCAGCCAGGTGTTATGGTATTCATGTGAAGTTAAAAAAATGACCCCAGCTGTGCTGGGGTCATTTTTGTATGTGTCATTTTTGATCAAGGCCACTCAAAGCACTTTTACCACCCCTGTATCGTACTACCAAACGTGTTTTAAAAATTCCGCTATGCTATTCTTACGTGTAAGGACGTGTCAATTAAGTGAAAAAATAAAATTGCTGGATATTTGCCTCCAAATATCTCAAATTGTGTCATTTTACATGTTATTTTATATACAAATAAGTTATTCGCTAATATCTTTTGACTAAATAAAGCTAGAAGGGCACGATAAACGTCATTTTGTTGTTATCATCAAGGCACGTGGAACGCTGTGCAGCATGACCTCTTTCTAACATGTGATGACCTTGACCTAAGGTCAAGGTCACGGCACAAGGTCCTCTTTCCAAATTTGATCTACACGGCGATGTTATATATGTTTGAACTTGTCTTGAAGATAGGAATTAATTGGTATTAAAATCATTGTGCGATCGTTGATGATTATAAAGCAAACTGAGACATTGTCGGGCTTTCTTTACACCGAGAAGGAAGTTATGAAGTTGCTATTCGACATTCAAATTAAAATGAATTCAAAAGTTGCCATTGACGATCAGGCGTTATTTAAGCACAATCGAATTCCTCGCAACAAGACAAGTTTTAAGATATATAACATCACCACATAGGCCTCAATTGGAAACCTTACCTTGAACCTTATCATTGACCTTAGGTGCAGGTCACCAAATGTTAGAAAGAGGTCATATTGCATATCATTCAACGCGTCTTGACGAACATAATAAAATGGTGCCCATTCTACCTTTTATCTGGATTCAGTCAAACGTTATTGGGGAATAACATCTTTCACAAAAAGAACATATAAAATGGCAAAATTTAGCATATTTGAAGACAAATAACCATCAATGCTATTTGTATGTTTGAACGACACTTTTTTACACTCATCAACCCTCGTCAGTGGAGGGGGGATGGAATGTGGATGCCACCCCCCCCCCCCCTTCCCTCGGTTCTTCGGGAATAACTCGCGTAATTATCAACCGATTGCGATGAAACTTTCAGTACCCTACTGGTGAACAGTTTGACACATATTCTCAAACCTTTGAACTTGTAGGTCACATGACCCGTGACCTTTGACCTGTTTTTGCAAGGTCATGTCAGGCGCAACTGGCGTCCCGTAGTATTGATCCTTGAAACTTGTGCAGTTTCCGAGTGTTTGTTGTTCAGGAGCATATGCACAGGTAATAGTTGTAGTTTTCATTGAGATTGTGACCTCGATTGACCTTTTCAGAGGTCAACCGAGGTCACTGACCTCGGTTGTCGAACTGACCTCGGTGATCTCGGTTGAATCTCGGTTGATCTCGGTTTGTTGATCTCGGTTATTTCGAAAAAAGGTTATATATTTTGTTTTTGAAGAAAAAAATGCTGAAAATATGCCCCTCTAAAAGTATAGTGGGCCAAATCCGGTGAGTTTTTTTTTTGGTAGGGGTACCTCATGCCCCCTGATAAAAAATACCCCCTCCTGGAGTGAATCCTGGGTACGCCACTGATTGCACCCCTATGTGGCAAGCTACTACGAGCCTAAAATAATAATTGGTATTGCAGTCATATTTATTTTATGAAGTTATTGCGCTTAAAAATGTGTGCTTTTCTCGATTGTCTAGTTGTTTTGCCTACCTTACAGCATATATTTTTCTGGCCATTAAATTGGGTTCAAAGACGAGCCCATGCTCCGAAACTGTGGGACCGATTTGGGTCATTTCTTCACCATTCGATCCGGCGTGGCCAAAAACGGTGCCGTTTTGTATTTTATACAGATCGGTCCACTCTAAGTGGAACAAATTAGACCAAAACCACCAAAAACCGTTTTGGGTGGTTTTGGTCAAGTTTGGTCCACTTATATTGGACCAAAATGGATAAAACTCAGGAACGACACTGTTTTGGACCACGCCGGATCGAAATGTGAAGAAATGACCCAGATCGGTCTCATAGTTTCGGAGCATGGGATCGTCTTTGAACTCAATTTAATGTCCAGAAAAATATATGCTACCTTACAGGGGATTTTCTACTGCAGGACCCAATAGATTTGTACACAGGCTGGTCGAGAATCTAGTAGGACGAGGTAGGCAAGCTTAGGCAAGGGTTTTCTTACATTTGCGTTTAATTTATGGTTTCCAAGGGAATTTTCTTGGATAATTTGGAAAATTTGCTCCAAGATAGGAGGCCCATTCCGATTGCAGAAAATTATATTAACCCTCGCCCAACGGGGGGGGGGGTCCTAAAACGACCCCCCCTGAGGTTTTTCTTGCATGACTTTTTAGACATGCGGCGCATCTTGCTGAATTTTTTTAGTAGCTAAGTATACAACAATTATACGTATTCTGTAAAAATTGCATTGAAATTGGTTGAGAAATTTGGGAAATAATGATGTTTTGATGACGTCATGTTGGTGGAAAAACGATAAATGTTTGAAATATCGTATAAAACATTGTTTTGAAGCAAATTGCAAACGCAATTAAGCAAAGATATACAATTTCATTTTTTAATGGCTATCTCGGATTTTTGAAATTTGGGGTTTTTGACTCCCAAAATGAACACAAACTGATTTTTTTTGTTGTTGAAAAATCACCACAAAATCAAAATTTTCAAAGATGTAAAAAAACGGAATATATGTGAGAGAACTGAGTATGGAAAATACTCAAACCAAATTTCACAAAAATATCTCTATTTTTGACTGAGTGATGGCTCCCAAGTGGAAGAAATTCATGACGTCATTTTTTAATAACTTTTTTTGACTTTTTTTTACCAGATACGAATAAATAATTACCTGTTCTGTATTTATGAGTAAAAACTGGTCTAGGAACATGCCTTTTTATTTACATTTATCAATTTCTCATTTTGGGGTTTCTGACAGAGCAAAATCGCTGTTCTGACGTGGTCGATCGAGGTCATTCACTTGACCTGGAAGATCGCCCGTTGACCGGAAACCTAAAAATTGCATACCATTAGATTTCAAACATGACAGGCAACATGTTGATTCTTACTGCGTTGCTCTATGTTGCTTGGTTGGGAAGTTAATAGGGGTCCTTTTAGGACCCCCCCCCCCCGTAGGGCAAAGGTGAAAAAAGCTCCCGGTAGGGCGAGGGTGGATCAATAAGGACAAACAATGAAATGAATAGAAGGGAAGATAAATGTCGGTATCGGAAGAAGGCTTTCGAACTGGGTAAGCGTTGCCTACCTTGCCTACATGGGAGGACCGCCCCTGGCTCCCGGAACCTGGGACTGAATACCTCTTGACATCGATACATATAAATATTTAAGGTTTGGAAAAATGGAGCAGGTCGATGAAATCAGAGGCTCGCCTCGACACTAAACCTGCATTTTTGTTTGGCAAAATATGATTGATTTATTCCTAGTAAAAGTCGTTTCTTAGGACGCGAACGTCTGCCAGAAAGTTTCTCTCTCGAACTGCATCAAGGAGGCTGGGCAGCCACAACCGAAAAGCAGCTGATCCGCCGGATACGTTCAGTCATCAAATCTCTCGACTCCGATGTGCCGCGCAAAATGATGCAGCACCTCCCTCAGCGCGTGCGCCATGCTGATCGAAGGGGCGCTCTGTCAGCTGTCGCTGTGCACTGCCAGTCTGTGATGCTCCACTGTTCAGGCATTCGAATGATATCTTATGTGATATCCGATATCACGACTATGCAGGAAAATACAGTCATTTCAGTTTTGTCTGGATTTCAAGTGACCACCCGTTATTCCCAGTCATGATGTCACACTCACCACTGGCGAATCTACTCTGTACCTAACATTGACTCAACCGGGAATTTATACGGACACTATCGTGATGTGATCGCCCGTTTTTATTGGAGTTCACTTACAAGCCGCCATGTCTAATCAAACTGCACGGGATCCTGTCAAAACAACGGCTGAGTGCCGGCTGACAGCGGGACTCGGCCGGTCAGACGGGGCCAGAAGTTGACAGTCAGTGATGGTACGTGTCCGATCTATTTATTTTTATTTTATTCAACTGTATCACCAACGGGATGAACCCAATGACAGGCGAAGTCAAATAGTTAAAAAAAACGTAAACACATACACACAAATACAGCTACAAAAGTATAAATAAAAAGACGATAACATAATTTTTTTTATTAAAAACGCGTTACATGTCAGGCAGAACATCATGCAATCCACATTGCTTCCTGACATACTTCAGCACCTGCCGCTTGAAGGAGCCATGGCCATCATCGGAGATGTCGGCCGGGACAGTCTTCTATCTAAGGAAGGCGTTCGTGACCATTGGCAAGCGAGTGAACATTCCATTCTGCACGATGTTGACACGAGAGTGAGGAACATTAAGCAGGTTTTGTTGGCGTGTCGATCGGGCGGGCACGTGAAGAGAGAAGCTTTCGAGCAAACGCGGTGTGTCCAGTTTGCTGCATAGAACGTTTTTGAGAAAAAGGATATCATGCTCAACTCGCCTTGCAGCTATAGTAGGGATTTTGAAGTGGTGACAGAGGTCACGATAGGAGAGAGAAGGAGCGTTTCCGTACTGGGTGTTGTGGAGAAGCCACATAAAGAATTTGTGCTGCACCCGATCGACCCGCTTTGTATGGGAGTCGGTCGCACCAGCCCAGATCACAGTTGAAAACTCGAGAATAGATCGCACGTTGAAAAAATAGGCAGCTACAATAGCTGTGCGATTGAAGTTTGAACCGTGGTTCGAGCCAGATTGAAAAGAGCGGATGAGGAGACCCAGGGATCGATTTGCTCGTTTGACGATGCTGTCAACGTGCGCAGCAAAAGTAAGTTTTTGATCCAATGTCACACCCAGGTCAAGTATCTCCTCGACATGATCAAGTTTAAACTTGAAGCTGCCTATATAGTAGCTGGTCTGGACTGGTGCGCGCCTGAGGGTGATCGTGAACGCTTTGCATTTGGATGAATTTAAGTTTAGCCCCCATCTGACAGACCAGGCTGAGAGACGACTGAGATCATCCTGCAGCAGTCGCCCGTCAGACGGGGTCCTAATTTTCCGATAAATGTTGACGTCATCGGCATACATGAGACAATCTGAGTCGAGGGATCGTGGTAGATCGTTGATGAAGAACGAGAAAATTAGAGGTGCCAAAATCGATCCCTCTGGAACTCCGGAGTTAATAGGTTTCCAATCGGAGGTTTCTCCGTTTACGATGACCTTCTGGCGCCTATCGGACAGGTACGAGGCGAACCATTTTAGAGCGTTTTCACAAATGTTGTATGAATGTTCGAGCTTGTGGATAATAAGCGCGTGATTAACACTTTGAAATGCAGCCGAATAGTCTGTAGATGGCGTCCGTCTGATACCCGTCCGATATGGCCTCCCACGCGATTTTGAGAAACATGTCTAAGTTCGTGGCGTAAGATCGCTTCGGAACAAAGCCATGCTGCTCCACGCAAATGAGACATGACAATACAGTTGGTCACACACTACACGCTTTAGAATCTTCCCGAAGAGACTGAGCAGGGAGATCGAACGATAATTTGTAGGCAGATTTTTGTCGCCTTTTTTTGAAAATCGGAATAATGTTTGCCTGCTTCTCTCCTATCTCTCCGGGAAGACTCCAGCTGCGACAGACATCCTACATATCTTGGTGAGCGGCACCACCAACTCCTCCGCACACTCTACAATAACACGCGCACTGATATTATCGGTACCGCATGCCTTGTTCGGCACTAATGCCCGCAGAGCGCTCCTCACCGCGACATCGGACGCATGCAGTTCGCAGAGAACATATAAGTCGTACGCGGGCGCCTCAGGTAGTTGCGCTACACAAGGGTCCGAAAATTTGGACGCGAAACCCTCGTTTAGAAGTGTCGCACGCTCGGTATCTCCGATTACATGATTGTTAGCCGCGTCGCGAAGAACAGGAGAGACAGATAATTTTGTGGTGACACATTTCAGAAATGACCAGTAGCGCTTAGGGTTGATCCGAAAATCGTCTGTGAGCTTGTGGAGGTATTGGGAGTAGCGGTGCGATGAAACAGTTTTGCATTGTCTCCTCTTGTCGGCAAGGTCTGCGCGAGCGTCGGGGCATGGATTGCGTCGCATGCGACGAAACGCTGCCTCCTTCAGGCGCAGGGCCGAGCGAACCTCCCGATCGAACCATGGCGGCCGCTTGCGTCGCAGTTCCACCGTAGGGATGTGTTCGGCTATGGCAGAGTTCAGCAGGTTGTAGAACTCGTCAACGGCCTCGTTGACGCCCATGCCGTCCAGGATCCCCCAGTGAATGAGGGACAAGCTCCGCCGCAGGCCCGAGAAATCGGCGCGCTTGTAGTCTTACTCCTTGTGGTCGGAGTCGAACACACTGTCTCGCACATCGACAGCGGCAGGCATGCGTCGACTGAAGACGAGGTCTAGGGTGTTGTTGCCCCTGGTATGCTCGGATACCCACTGTTTGAGACCGTGAACGTCACAAGAGTCCACAAAAGCTAACGGCACGGGCGTCGGCTCTGTAGGTGTCCGGCACTGCTCTGTCATGGCACTGCTCCTGCTCCTGCACGGCACTGCTCCTGCACGGCACTGCTCTGTCACGTGTAGTCGTCCACTTCACATCTGGCAGGTTCAGATCACCCGCGACGACGAGCCTGCCATCTGCCGGCCGAGCGTTGGCAATCGCGGCGGCGATCCTTTCGAGCGCGGCGTTGTCGCTTGGCGGCCGGTAGCAGATCATGACCGTCACCGCCAGCCGCTGCAGCCAGATGAGAAGAACTTCGGTGTCTGCCGGGTCCGGCAGGCGCAGCGGCCGCAGCGATTTTCGGACCGCGCAAGCGACCCCACCGCCGAGAGACGCCCGGTCTCTGCGAAACCAGTTGTGCTGATCGTAGCCGAGCTCGAGCTCCGAGTCAGCGACGGTGTCGCTAAACCAGGTTTCCGAGAACGACACTACGTCGTAATCTTGGAGCAATGGAGCGACCGCGCGGAGCGTTCCCAACTGCTTCTTTAGGCTTCTGGTGTTGGCGTGGTATACCGTCAGCCTGTCAGTTCTGTCTGGTCTGTCGCGTCCAGCTCCCGTTGCCGGCCCAGGGTTGACCTCAACGTCTTCCGATACCAGAATTAGCCGACAGCGCTGATATGATGCGTCTGATCTGCTGTCGTACGGGATCCTGGAGCAAAAGAAGCGACCGGTGCGCTCGTAGCGGAGCACGCGGAACTTGAGGTTTGTTGGTTTTCCGTGAGGTGTCGCTTCGGTCGGAGTCACCCGGTCTGCCATGGCCCCATGGCCCGTGGTCAGCTGACTCGGGTGACTCGGGTGAGTTGAACTGTCGCGGCGGGCGTGCTCGGCTGAATCCGCCCGTGGCTGACAGTAGGAGCAGAGCCAACGGTATGACGACAAAAGCCGTCATACCGTTTTGAATGTATTAAATTAATTAGTGCATTACAAATACGTATGTATAATGATTTAGTTAATGAACTATATAATTATCAATCAATCTAATTTTAAGTACTTTAATCAAATATCTTAAATGATATATTATAATGTTATAAATTAATACACTTAAGTATATTATTTATATAATATATTTATGAAAATATTAATTTATTTAATGTAATTGAAATGTCTACCAAAATGGGATATTATCAATACAAATTTGAATTGATAAATTAATTATACATATATATTGAAGCATAATTTAAAAGCATCATAAGGTACAAGGAACCGTGTAAAAGACGTTTTCAGCTGTGGTGTTTACCTGGAACGATTTGCTTGTGCTTGCAGAAGCTGCGCTGAGTCCTCTGGGGATCTTGGGAGAAGGGGAAGATGAAGTCCGCGGTGCACCACCCAATTACTATTTAGTGGGACCAAAAAGGGGGAATATTTTGCATGCAAGACTTAGAATGAATATGTCTCACTTAAATTCAAATTTATTTCGCATTCAAAAATCAGTTTCGCCTGCGTGCCAGTGTGGACATCATACAGAAAATACTAGTCATTACGTTCTTTCATGTCCACAATTTACAGAACAAAGAAGCTTACTGTTCAATAATATTTATCAATCCTTAAACTTTGACTTAAGAAATAAACTACCATCAGATCAACTACAAATATTATTATACGGTGCAGATCTCAGCAGCGATGGTGGTCGGGGGGTAGCCCTCAAATTCCCAAATTTCTTGCGTGTTTCCAACCGATTCATTGACCTCTACTAAAAAGTTGTATCACTTTGTTGTAGCCTCATCCAGCAGGTGGACGTGACTTCCCTGGCGGAGCGCTGGGGCTGGCTGGCCGGGTGGACGAGGCTGGGCGGGCTGTACCGTGGCGGCGGTCGCAGTTAAACGTTTGGTTTCTTTCAGACAGGGTGCTTTAATTTAAGCTTTTGCTTTTGCGCCCTTCTGCTTCTGCTTTATGTTGAAATGCTAATTAATTTATGTTTAATAAACATGCTGATGATGATGATGATGACCACGCCACTCTTTCCTGAGACTAGTTGAGAAGAGCTACAACTTCATTGCCGAACAAACAATTGTCCCGATGGGTATGGGTCCATATAGCGCCTTTAAGAAGACAGTCTTGCTGATAAGGCGTCCACAATACGTTGAGGTCAGCGCCAGTACGGTTGTGTCTTGAACAACGAGCTGTCATTCAATATACTGTGTCTGTTCAATATATTGTATATATCGTGTCTGTCGCTGTCTGCTCGCGAGATTCCGCCGGGGCGGAACTTTACTCTTATCCCCTGCTTGTGTGGATGGCGGGCATGGTGAAGCGACATAGCACCGGAAACATGGTCGAAAAATCCTTTCGTATCACACTAGTACCGAACTAGTAACATCCCGATATACGATTCGTAACGGTATGTAGCAACGGCATAGTCATTGACTGTTAGCTAGGTAGCACAGGAATACTGCCTATAGTACGATGTTAGTCACCGCGTTATAAGCGGCAATATGGTCGAAAAGGCCTTGGTAGCACATTTGTATCAAACTAGTAACACCCTGCTAGATGATTCGTAACGGCATTTAGCAACGGCATAGTAATTGGCTGTTAAATAGGTAGTGCATGATGCTAGCCTATAGTAAGATGTTAGTCACCGCATTGTAACAAGTTGGTTCTACTATGGTAAATCATTAGTTGATGTCACTAGGAAGTTACTCATCTTAGTAGCGGCCTCGTTTCGTGTTAGTTGCACTTTAGTATCAGGATAGTATGATGCAAAATCACTACCATAGTATTAACATGGTAAATTTGCAATGCTTAGTATCGGTTTAGTTTTGTAATAGTATTTGATCTAGTTTTGTATTAGTAAGCTAGTTTACCATTAGTAAATGGCTGTTCAAAATATGACCACCACCCGAAAACTAACTAGGGTAATATTTTTTGTTAGTGTTGTTTGCCAGAAAATCGCGCGTTCCTGGGAAGATTAACAGCTGGGTACCGCGCTGATCAATCAGATAACATTGAACATGGGCGAATCCCCGAACACTGTAAAATGACCAATTAGCGAAATGCTACAGTGCAAAAATGTCAGATAAGAAGTTCAGTTGCTTGTTGTGTGACTGCTTACAAAGAAAGCAACAAAGTGGGAGATTTGTAAGCAGCCGTAGTGGCGACTCGGGACACCAGTTAAGAATGTATCGTTTGTTTGGTAGATCGACCTCATCCAGTCTCCTTATCTTACTAACAACTGGAGTGGCCAAACTCGCCGCCTTCCCCTGTAACCTTGCTACCCTGTACCGTGACCTGCCGTGAACTCCGATGGTATGGGGCCGGCCAGCGGTGGCCGCCCGGTCACTGGACTCGGCGAACAAGCTCTGAACACGTCACCTGACACAGGACTCACCACCCTGGTAATATTATTATATCTCTCCCTGGAGTGTTCAGCTTCGGTTTACATAGCCGTGCTGCGTGGCACATGAAGGAAGCAATTCAACACATCGGTGTGGAAAGGCGTCGAACGCTTGTAACGCCATATGTACCGTTTACATTCCACTGAACGTCTCACCTGGCTGACCTCTCTCATGTAAATGGAGGCAGGCAATTACCGTGAAAGGAAGTTGATAGTTCATAGTTATGTCAAGCCTCCTGGTGGGGGTACTCCTGGCCACCTATTCATGGGTGGCGGTGTATTTAACAAATCTCAGCTGCTTGTACCACCGAAGTTGACCGATAACGCTGCGACCCATATAAGGAGACAACATGTATCGCGCTGTGGGATATTTTTCACTTCACTGGAAAACTTGGTTTCATCATGCTTCATCGTATATCCGCATGCGTGAAATCAGGGGTGGTAAAATGCCCCGTCATGCTGGACGACGTAGAACAAATTTTTTTTTTTTTGCCAGGTTGACTATTTTTTATCACAAATGATCCATCAGAGGAGCCACGTGCTACATTTTTGCATGCGTGTGGTTTTTACATCGAATCGTGGGATATTCGAGGGCAATTTCTACTGAATTTGGTTCACACATGAAAATGCGCAGTCTACCAAAAAAAATACGCGTCCCAGTCTACCAAAAAAATACGCGTCCCACATAGCAACAGTGATTTCAGTTTGGCAGCATATTAGACCACAAATATAGTTGTTTTTATAGACCATACAAAACTACCAAGTTGTCTGAAAACTACTATTTCAGTCGACAGCGGTTTGGGAGAACCGCGGAAGACCACTCATTGACTTTGAACGGGAGACTCTGTGCCGTCCAAGTCCACTGGCGGCCGCAGACGGCTGATAAAGGGGGCCAACATGACCAATTACCAATTTTTGAGCATTTTTTGGGGAGGAGGGGGTAAATCCAGTGAGAGACGTATTTCCAAAAAGTTGTTGAGTGGGGGGGGGGGGGTAGCGGGCCGTCAGCCGTCAGCGATATGTTGTTGACCGGGGGGGAGAGGGGCCGAGTCGTCAGCAGACTCGCATTTCATCTAGTGTAAATTGGTTTGCTCAGGGGGGGGGGGGGGGGTGGCCCTTTCTCCGCCTTGGTTACGTCCTTGTACTGCACGATATTTTATATCAAACTTGCTTCCACTTCACATCACAGCTGTTGTATTGTAATCAAACGAAATCAATCCATTCTTATCTCCAACAGACGAGACGACCGAGACGACCACACCTTTGACATCATAGAGGTGGGGGTGTCCGATTCAGAAAACCAGCGACTGCGTCAAATTACCATATTGAAATGGCAGCGCATCGATTACTTCCTTCTTATTTTTTCTTCGAAACAACGGATTTTTGCACTAGAGGGATGCAGCGTAATTCAATCACACAGTGAATACCACAGGTCGCACTGATCAGGGACATCGCCGATATTTTTCGAGTGGGGGAGGGGCTGAAATGACGAAAAAATGTCCCCCTCCATTTTATATGGGTGTATTTAAGCCTTTGCAGCATGTTTAATGTTGATTTAATGGAATAGTAGGTACTTGAGCGCTGCGAAGCCGCGCGAAATTTTTACGGGTTTGCCTGATCAAACCGAGAAATATAGGCGGAGGGCCATGTAGAGGATAAGTAGGTAAAATTATATTCACTTCACTCAATTCAACGTTACGACGAACCGAAGACGATGACGATGGCCACCGATGTGACGCCGCAAAGTGGCATGAAAAGTTAAATTTAGGTCGTGGAAAACAAAATGTTAATATTGGAACCAGACCGTCATTGGAGCTAAGCCTCAGGCAACCCCTTTCCTGGTTGCACATCTCGGTATGATGAAAAGTATTCAAATTAATGTAGTTTGTCGTATACATTAGCTTCGGATAGTAAAACACCATGGCCGGTGACAGTCAGCTCTCAATAGTACATATGATAATAATTACTGTATACATATGTAACTGTAAAGGCGGCCACACACTGGGCCCTTCGGCGCGCGGAAGCCGCGATGTCGCTGCGACTTTCCGCGCATCTGCAGCGACTTTCCGCGTCTGCGTCAGACGAAACGATGAAAAACGCAAGCTAAACGCGCCGATTGTCCGCTGGCGGAATGGCGGAAAAAGCTGGTCCGTACGAGCTTTTTCCGCGACTGAACGACGCGGAACCGCGGACAACACAAATGTATCAGGCTAACAGTGGCAAATCTATGCAAGATAGAGGTTACAAATTTTGCACAGCATGTTTTTGCCGCTGTGAAATTTATTATGTAAGAGTGTCGTGGTTCTAAACTTACACCTTCGTCGAAAAATGACCATAATTAAGCTACCTTGGGACAGGCTGTAGGGACAGGATGAGACATGATGTAGGTCGGCGGGGCGGAATCTCGCGAGCAGACAGCGCCGAATCCGCCGGAACAAGGATGATATTCCGCGGTGTCGCCGCGATTTTCCGAGGCGAAATTTCGCAGTGATGTCGGCCACCGAACGCGCTGTTTGCGGCCGCCTTTACTCTGACTACCTGGAGTGTGCCTACTGTTTTGGAATGTCAAAAATATTATTCTTACGGTAAGAAGCTATTGGTTTGATTGTTGGATACGATCAAATTCACAACTGGAGCCCTTTTAGTTGAATTTTCACTTATATTCTTTTTTCTTACTTTTTGTTTCCACATCGACAAAACGATCCCCACTATAAACAGAGGATAAAGATGTGTAAAACGGCGCACATAAGACAATGAAATTACGGTCACATCATAGAGATAGAGAGATAGATAGAGATAGAGAGATAGAGAGACAAGTTTTGCACAGCATGTTCTTGCCACTGTGAACTTTATTATGTGCAAGTTTCGAAGCTCTGAATTGATATGTTCGTCGAAAAATGGCGTCAAAATGGCTATCAAGCGTTGCGAGTAGGGGACAGACAGTACTATTCGGCTGCTGCTATCAGCACGCACGAGCTGTGTTGTCGAATTGCTATTGGCCGGCGCTAACGATATACTAGCAAATGTGGATCCATATTTCGATATTATCAAAGCTTCTAGTGTTGGTAAGCCTTCTGGAGTCTACCCAATAATTTTTTGATTCCATCACGTCTTTGGAATATATCAGCAACCATGGTGAATCTGGAGAAATTAAGTCATGGTTCAATTCAGAAAATTATGTTTTATCTAGACCAGTGTCAATAACCCCAAATAAGCGATGTGAGTAGGCAGTAGGCACACTCCCTTTAACAAACAACCGGTAATAGTGCAAATGGTTTGAAAGCAGCAAGAGGCAGAACGACTTTTCCGCGCATAAATGGTTCCTGTGCATCTGGAGGAGCCTGTGGGAGATGGCTTTGGGAGATGGTCCTGGCCTGGTCCCCACTATTACCTCTTTTGTCTAACAAGTTGGCACTGGCGGATCCAGCCTCTCTCCGAAGGGGGGTATTTTTTTGTGGCAAAAGGTACCCCATTTTTTCTTCTTTTAAAAAAAATGGTTTGTATTTGCAATTTGCTTCAAAACCCTATTTTCTACGATTATTCAAACATTTATCGTTTTTTCACCCAAAATGGTATGACATGGCGTCATAAAAACGTCATTATTTCCCAAAATACTGCATCAATTTAATTGGAATTAGGTGAAGACGTAGAAGTGATGCAGCATAAGGTACTGAAAGTTTGACGTTGATATCTATTATAGTTTTCAACTTATTGAAAAAATCCGGGGGGGGGGCTGCTTCTGCCCCCCCCCCCCCCCCCCCCCCCCCCAGCGGGCGCGGGTTAATTGTCACCGGGGCTGCTTGAATTGCATCAGTGATCAGGTGTGCTGTTTTATCTATCATTGAAAGAAAGGGATACACACCAACTTCAAATTCAATCACTCGAGAGAAGAAAAAATCTGTTCAATGAAGTTTTCTCCTAAGATCATTGTTATTAACGTTCAGTACAGGGAACGAGCGGGGGACATACTTGTATTGAATGCCCGTCTCAGATTCCTGTGGAGGGGGGAGGACATTTGCCCCTGATGCCCCCTGGATCCGCCAGT
The DNA here is from genome assembly GCA_036785665.1 of Chirona hameri. Lineage (NCBI taxonomy): Eukaryota > Metazoa > Arthropoda > Thecostraca > Balanomorpha > Balanidae > Chirona > Chirona hameri. The sequence goes on from JAXIVJ010003114.1 coordinate 88,798, forward strand.
GCCAGCAATTACCGCCAAGGAGAGCCTCTGCCAGACACTTACCTAATGGAACTCATTTTCCCATTTTCCAAATTTGTATAAACAATTGCGAAAGTGGTGTGATGCCGCGAAGCGGCGCGAAATTTCCCGGTTTTTGACTCTGGATAGCTGGATTTTGACTGCTGCAAATACAATTTTTACGATTTTACGATAAATAGGGAACGCGCAGGTGGGGGGGGGGGCATACTTGTATTGAATGCCCCCTAGATTCCTGCGGGGGGGGGGGGGCATTTTCCCCTGATGACCCCCCCCCCCCACCCACACTCTGGATCCGCCAGTGTAAGTTGAGCACCGCTGGAGCAGCTTTTAGATGCCGATGTCCGCATCTTTGCGGTCGCGTCGCCTTTTTAAGAACTCGGCAGACTAGCTAAACATGTAGCACGCTTGAAAGTTAACATTTTATTTAGGGAGTGGGCCCTGGGGCCAGCAATTAGGTACCGACTACCGACCACGAGAGCCTCTGCCAAACATTTAATGGAATTTATTTTCCTATTTTCCAAGTTGCATAAGTCATGGCAAAACTTGTTTCATGCCGCGAAGCGGCGCGAAATTTTTCTTCTTTTTTTGTATTGCTGATAGCTGGATTATGACTGCTGCAAAGGCAATTTTTACGATTACCATTCATCGAGCAAAGGGGGGGGGGGGGCAAAAGATACGTTGGCCCCTTTGAATGCCAAAGGGGGGGGGGGGGGCATGGCCCCGTGCCCCCCCCCCCCCCCCACACCCCACACCCCCTGCGGCCGCCAGTGCGTCCAACCCGCGGATCCGCTAGTTTATCAGTCAACTTCGCTGCATAGTAGAAATGGTATACATTTTGGAACAAATTTAGAAACCCAGAGTATATTTTAGATTGTTGACCAATGACTATGGAGGCATGATGGCAGCATTTTAAAACCTCGATTTGGAGTAATCGTCACTTTTGGAAGCGACGCATATGATTTTTTTAGCAAATCTGTGAAGCACCTCCTTCAGAGTTCAAGGTAAGGTTAGGTTAAAATAATTAATAATATAGTTGCTCAAAAAGGGGATAAAATAAATCGCATAGCAAGTAGGGTAAACTTAACATGTCAACACATCAGACTTGGCACGTTACTGGTGGTGGTGTGGTAATTTGGGACATCTCAAGACATCACACTTTCATGTTATTGGTGGTGTGTTGGTGTCTGAAAGTCATCCCAGGCAAAGGGTGGTCAGTTTGAAGGGAGAAAACGGTAAACAACTGTAACCCCGGACACGCCCTAACAACATACTTTTCATGCTATTGGTGATGTAGTGTGTCGGTATCGACTTTATCACCAATAGCATGAAAAGTATGGCAGGATGTATTCGGTGTTAATTTTATCTACCCTACCTGTAAAAAGTCTGATTAAATTAAAAACTGCTTGTATTTAACCTTTGGTTCAGTAATTCACCCCGTTATTTCATGTTATTGGTGGTGTGTTGGTGTCTGAAAGTTGGTGTCTGAAAGTCATCCCAGGCAAAGGGTTGTCAGTTTGAAGGGAGAAACAGGGTAAACAACTGTAACCCCGGATACGCCCTAACAACATACTTTTCATGTTATTGGTGATGTAGTGTGTCAGTATCGACTTCATCACCAATAGCATGGAAATTGTTTATGTGTTTATTTAATATCTAGCAACCACAGGCCTGAGCCCAATTACGGTTGCAGTCGAGATCGCACGTACAGTACACACACATACAGTGCACAATATACAGATGCCTAGAAAAGGCAAAAATTCATTTAAAATAGAAATACAGTGAGGAGCCCGATACACCAAATACGATTCTAAAAAATGGCATTCCGGTATTCATCCAATGAAAGACCCTAAGCTTCGGGCATAGGCGACGGCATGGGCTCGGAAGTGCACACTGCACATGATAAAAGAAGTCAGCGTCTGGAGACCGCTGTAGGAACTGGTTGCACAGTCGGGGCAGGCGGGCCACAAAGCCGTTCTTGACCGTGTTCACCCTGCCGAAAGGTTCGCGGAAGAGACCAGTGTGTCGCGAGCGACGGGCTGGTACGAGGAGAGGAAACAGCGAGACCAGATGTGGACTGCCGATTCGGTGGCGAAACAGGTTGCGCATGAACATAATGTCCGTCTGTATGAAGCGGGCTTTGATAGAGGTGCATTTAACATGGTCCAGTAGAGAATGGTAGTCCAAGGGAGGGCATCGCTGGTGGGTGTTCGAGCCCAGCCAGATGAGAAATCGATGCTGAAGACGTTCAAAGCGTGCCAGGTGGATGATTGCGGCGGGGCCCTAGATTACACTGGCGTAGTCGATAACGGACCTAACATGAGCGTTAAAAGCACAGAGCACGGCCTGGTGGTCGAACCTGGCTCTTCCAGGAGTCGACGGCATCCGCATACTGCGCATAAGTAGCCCGAGCATCCGGTTGGCTTTAGCCACTGTGGCGTCGACGTGTTGAGCAAAAGTCAGTTTTGCATCCAAGATGACCCCCAGGTCACGCATCTGAGCACAGCGTTCCAGCTGGTGGCCGTCCAGTGTGTAGTTTGACTGAACCGGAGATGTACGAAGAGTGAATGCGATGGTCTTGCATTTAGCTGGGTTGAGTTTCAGTTTCCAAGTGTTTGACCATATGCAGAGACGGGTTAGATCTGCCTGAAGGGCTTCTACATCGTTTTTGTGATGAATCTGGTGGAAAATTTTGACGTCATCTGCATACACCAAACAGCCAGTTTGATTTGGTCCGGAATGTCAGCAACGTAGCAGGCAAAAAGAAGTGGGCCGAGAATGCTGCCTTCCGGGACACCGGATTTCACTGGAACCCATTCGGAGTGTTTCCCGTTGAGAACCACTCGCTGGGAGCGGCAGCTAAGATATGACTCAATCCAGCTATATGCATGACCCGTGATGTTGAAAGAGTGTCGGAGCTTGAACAGTAAGTTTGTGATTGACACTGGTGAAGGCGGATGAGTAGTCGGTGTAGATAGCGTCAGTCTGTTGTCCTTTCGAGATTGAAGTCCAGAAATGGTCTAAGAAGCAGGCGAGGTTTGAGACGCAGGAGCGGTTGGGAAGGAAGCCGTGTTGGTGTGGAGGTAAGGCGGGAAGACATGCGCGCAAGAGGCTCTCGCTGACAATTTTTTCAAGGATTTTGGAGCAGATCGGAAGGAGTGAGACAGGTCGGGAAGCTTTCTGGAACCCTTCTTAAACACGGGAATCACGTTGGCCTGCTTCCACACGGTTGGAAAGCTGCCAGTGCGCACGGACAGGCGGCAAATCCTATCAAGCGGCACAGCCAGCTCGTCGGCACATTCCTTCAAAATTATGGCACTCAGTCCGTCAGGGCCGCAGGCCTTGTGCGCATAGAGTTCACGTAACATCAGCGAAATGCGACCAACAGGAACGATAAAACTATCCAAGCCGGGACAATTTAAAACAGGAGCCTCGGGCATAACATGAACAGTGGGATCGCAGAACTTACGAGAGAAACACTGATTGAAGCAGTTCGCCCGGGCCACATCCTCCTTGTACTCACGACCGTCACACTTCAGCACAGGCGATACGGGAGACGATGACTTCAACGCCTTAACAAACGACCAGCACCGCTTGGGGTTATCTTTAAAGTCCCAGACTAGACTAAGTAGATATTGACGATACTTTAAGTGAGCCTGCAATTTGAAATCTGTTCTCGCTCTGGCGTGCACGGCAGTGTTGTCGTCGGTGGGACTAGCCTTCCTGCGTCTAAAAGCTCGCTCTTTCTCGCGCAGGAGATCACGCACTGATCGGTCAAACCAAGGGGGGAACTTGTGCCGAAGCTCAATCATCGGTATTTGATCGTTGATCGCCGCAAACACAATGTTGTAGAAAAGGGTCACTGCGGTGTCAACGTCGAAGTTGTCCAGCAAGTCCCATGGAAGGAGGGACAGCGTCATACGCAAGCCAGCAAAGTGGGCGCGCTTATAATTATACAGCTTTGATCTCGTGGCTCGAGGAGCCGGCCCGGTGGTCAGTGGTCACAGTGAACTCTAAGTATGGCGTTAGGATGTGTCTGGTGTTAATATTGTCTACCCTGCCTGTAAAAAGTCTGATTAAATTAAAAACTGTTTGTATTTCACGTTCGGTTCAGTAATCCCCCCCCCCCCCCCCTCCAAAGTTGGTGCGGCGACTGTCCCATCAACTTTGATCTTGGCCCCACCCATTTTTATGTTCTGCCCCACCAACAACTTTTTTTCAGATTTGAAGGTTTCCTAGTGTTAAACTGTTCAATTTTTTCACCTCAGCCATGCAAAGCAACCATCCAATATGATATTTTTCCCCACCAACTTGCTCTGAAAAGCTCCACCCATGCTGTCTATGAGATGGTCTGGGGGGTCCAGGGGCGCAACAGCCCCTGGTAGGTTCTTCAGCACAGCGAGCGAATGTGAGCGGCACGTTCTAAACATGGGTCCCTGCGACCTTAATTACTGTAAATAAATGTTAGGTCAAGTTTGATTATGTATCGTATGATTTGTTATTAGTTATGGTTATGATTGGTTATGTATGATTATGTACATTTACAGCAATTAAAGGGTAATAACAAAACTGTATTGTGCATACGTTATACCACATTTGGAGTATTGTGTACAAGCCTGGTCTCCAACATATGAGAAAGATTGCTAGTTGTTAGAAAGAGTTCAAAAAGGGCAACAAAAATGGTTAATTTTCTTGATAGTTTACCTTATGAAGATAGATTAAAGAAATTGGGTATGTTTTTACTTAGATATACAGAAGGCTAAGAGGAGATCTAATTGAAGTCTTCAAATTTGTAAATGGTCAGCATTTTGGATATTTAAAGGGAATGTTTTAGTTCAATAGGGAAAATCGAGGTAGAGGTCATCAGCATAAACTCATTATGAAACAAAGTAGGACTAGACTACGACAGTCATTTTTCAGTAGAAGGGTTGTAGGACATTGGAATATGCTACCAGGGGATGTCGCTGATGCAGTGACACTTGATTAGTTCATAAATACTCGTGGGATTAGCCTTCTTTTATGCAGGTAGAGTGCGGTGATTTGAAGGGGCGAGACTGGTGGGGGGGGGGGTGCAACCTCGGATGGGCCCAAGAGGCCCTTTGTTGCACTTTTCTTTTATGTTTCTGTATGTATCGTTTTTGGTGACGTCATAGCTTTGGTATTACTGGTACACTTCTCTGTCTGTCATAAATGAAAAAAAAAATATTCACATTAAATGGCAAATATTGCTTAGGACCTGTCTATACTCTCTTCTTCTATAGGGGCCTCAATAACTTTACAATGTCTTTAACCCGCGCACTGCAGGGGGCGGGGGGAGTGATTTCCGCCCCCCCCCCCCCCCCCTCAGGTTTGTCGCAGATGGCGAAAAAACAGCGGCGCACAACGCCGCCGAGTTTTAGCACACCTGTTAGGACTACAATTGCGCACACTTTGAAGAAAAAAATTAATCTCGGGTCATCTCAGGTCAGGTCACCAAACCAGGTCAAGTAACCCCACCTCCAAATACGTTTGTAGTTGTGACAAAACCAGAGTTTCTCACCGATCAGTTTGAAACTTAGAGGGTGTTATGAGGACATAAGTACTTACAATTCGTTTATCTCGGATTTTGTATATCGGTGACCTAAGGTCAGGCCAATTTCGTGACCTCACCATAATAAGTCAATGGGGAAATATTAAAATGCTTCCTATTTGAAGGATATGCATGATATTAGTCCAATTACTTTTGGATCATGTAATTATAGAATATTCTTGATGATCCAAGTAAAATTTTTGTTCAGTGACCCCTATGGGGTCATTTGAGGTCATCCTAGGTTACCATCACTTTTTTGTCAATAACTCGCGACATAAAGAAGATAGAGAAGTAAAACCGACATCATTGTGTTTGTCTCGTCGAGACACGTCTCCCTATATGCAACATGTCCTACTTGGGCCTTGACCTCAGGTCAAGGTCACGTGACTTGAAGTCAAATTTTAAAGTTAATCGAAAACGGTCACCATGTATATAATTCAGAGCGCCTTGAAGAGGCAAACACAATGGCGTAAACGGTTTTCCGTTATCTTTATTAGGTAAAAAGTTATTAGCGAAAACTGGTTTACAAAAAAAAAATTGACCTTTGGAGCCTCATATATTGACCTGAGATCAAATTTGAGGACATCATGTCGATTGAAAATTTCAATAGATGGCGATCGTTTTTTCTGTTTGTTTCTAGCTAGCATAGTTTCTGAGATATATGGGAATTTCTGGAGCAAAGTCCTAAAACAGGAAAAACTGGAAAATTTGACCTTTGATGACCTCTGGTGACCTCAATTTTTACTTGACCTAACAAAAATACTCAAATACTTTCGATAGAACTTGTATCAAGCTATCAAACGCCGTTTCCACTTGTCGCTACGTTGCGTAGTTTTCAAGATCGGGGGGGGGCGGAAATCAACCCCCCTGCAGTTCGTGTTCGGCGCAAACCCCCTGCAATGCGCGGGTTAATCTTGCATCAGCTACAGAGTAGCTTATCAGAGTTTCTGAAACTTATTTTTTCATGTATGACCAATATTTAACAAGAGTATAAATACAAATATTGCTTCAACGAGCGATACTGCATTAGTGTTGCTGGCAGCTGGAGAACCATTTTCCAACTTTCGATTTGGTCGGAGAACCATATTCTATTTTTACCACCCCTGGCGTGAATATGCATTGAAGTTACTGCATATACCTGCATGACATGCATATGCATTACTTTACATTGACACTTCAGTGGAAACATTCGTTGTTGCCCACCTGATGTGTGATATGCACGTCGTTCTCATATATCATGTATGCATGCGATACATATTGGTACCGGGTGATTAAGAAAATGCCCCACATTTTGTTTCTACGTAGAAGGTACACCTGATGAAAGAATCACGTGAACTTCATGCGCAACAATCGCACGCGCTATGGACATTTTTTACAAGTAATTGTCATCAGTATCAGTCATGTCACCACTGAGCAAAGATACAAAACTAAACACGTTCATTTTTATTGGACGACCAATTGTATCGTTTCCACTCTGCGGAATTTTCGACGCATTTCAGAACCAGAGATGCCCCCGACAGGACGATCCTTCGACTATGTGAACATTTGTTTAGGGAAAAACTGTCAACAACCTAAATAAAGGTCGAAGCGGACGGTGGGTAACAGCAAGTGAAACAGCAACTCCAATAAATTTAAGAATAGCAGACATATATTTCAGTTCGACTTACTTTCATATCTTCACAAACTTTAACTCCTGATTACTTTCTGTTAATTTCTCCCACGCCCTTGAGGGTCATCCTTAATACTTAATACTTCATGTGAAGCAATAGTCATACGCTAGTAAAATGTCGGTAAATGAATGTTTCGTAAACAAGGTTTCAGGTTTCGATGATGATGATGGTGCAATGCCGAAAGCTCAGTATAAGCTTGCTGGTTTTGTGTTCATGTTTCCAGAATGCAAAGCGTATGTTTATCAAACTATATGTATGTCCCCACACGTGTTATAAACTGTATTCCTCCCGCAGCAGTTTGTTGTGTGTACCCTCTCCTCTCCTGTGACAGTGACTGCTATTAGAGGTGGCAAAAGTTGATTTTCTTTTAGACCCAGACCCGACCCGGTCCCAAAAGCTGAAAAATGGACCCAGCTATATACCCGGTGCAAGGCAAGTTTGAACCCAGCGAACCCAACTAGCAAAATGTTGTCTCTCAACTAATATTGACAAATCTGCACTCTGCAGTTAGTGCAACTAACTCTAGTAGTTGCAAATACATACAGTTCAGAATGGCCAACAGCACAAATAAACATGCGTATCAGTGTTCCTGCTTGCGTGAAACCAGCATGAAACATAAGTTGGACCCAGTCTGTACCCGGTATCATTTGGCGGGACCCAGTCTGGGACCAACTGGCTGGGCCTAGATACCGGGTCCTCGGGTCCACGTTTTGCCACCTCCAGCTGCTATGGATTGGCGTCATGTTATGCCAGCGGATTCACCAGGAAAGAATGCCAGTTAACATTTCGCCGCTCGTTGGGCTCTGATCCAGCCGATAAACGTCGGGTGGTTCGCCCCTAACGGCCCACCGTCGAAGAACGGTCCAAATTTATTGAAATCTAACGAACACTGGGGATATATTCGGCTCGCGCTCCCGAATAGGATGTTCATTTATCTCTGCTGAAGGTCCGCAAAATAGTCGATTCGGCGGACTGTAGTAAGTTTTATTCCGTTTGCTGAATGGACGGGAACGTGTTCCCGGATGTGAGTTTGGCAGGAAACTCAATGAGGAGTGAAATCGGCCGTGTTCTCCAATGGTGACATATTTTTCGCTCGGTTAGCAGAGCTCTTTATCTTAATGGAAGACCAAAGAAAAGAGCAAGTGGACTAGGAAAGAGTGGGTATTTGAAAATGTGTTTCATTCATCTTATCATTTATGCATGCACTGAGGGATTTGATCTTTCTTTCAGTATGTGTTGAACTCCAGCCAATTCCTAGTCAAAATAAGACTTACAGTGCAATTATTTGCACCACAGAATGAACGAGACCACAGTCAAGGGTGCATAAGGCAAACGAACTAAACCTTATTACAAATGACGCCCGAATAAACTGAAGTCTCGATATGGAGCCGCACGTTATTTTCGAATGATGCCGTCTACTGCGGCGAGTCAGCCGTACATTACCAGACAGCGAGACGGCTCAGCGAGACGGCTCAGCGAGGCAGCTCGGCAGGGCGGGCGGCGGAGGCTGGATTAAATAGTCACCGGCTGCCGGCAGCTGATCGGGCTCCTCCCTCGGCCGCCGTGTCCGTGGCAAGTCACGGCACCCGTCACGGCCGTGACGGCCGTGACGGCCGGCACGGGCCGACACGTGGCCCCAGAGGTGTCGGGAGGAGGGACGCGCTCAGGAACGGCGGGCGGGCGGTGAATTGAAGACCAGTGACCGGCCGTCGCCCTCGGCGCACTTCATCTGCGGAAGGCGTGTTGGCGCCGACACATGCATCGTTAGAATTGAACCTGTGCATCGGTCGTTACCCTCCAGCAGTGAGTTTTGGGTAGTTTAGGGTAAATACTGGGAACTCTCCGACCGGATGATGGAATATTTAGCAGAATGGATATTGAATAAAACATTGGGATTCCACTTCATCTTTGAAGATGCTTCACAGGCGGATCCAGGGGGAGGGGAAGCGGCATGGGCAAAAGCCCCCCCCCCCCCCCCCCCTCCCCGCCCCTATTTCAAGACTCGACAGGTGCGGCAATATAAATAGCCCCCTCAAAAACCGCTGAAACTGGCGATGAAAAATGGGTACTGCCTGCGAAAAAATAACTTCTTGCGATTTTGTTTTTGCCTCGTTCGTGTTTCCTCTATTTGGTAGCATTTTGGTAGCAGTAGGGATAGGGAAAAGTGGCGCGTCTGACGCTATTTTGGAGTGATTCACAACCAACGTAATTGTAATTTAACACGCAGCGTCGCAGCCTTTGTCTCCTGCGCCTGCTGGGAGGCAGAGGAGCGCGTGAGTGAATTTCCTTGTACTAGGTACTAGTGGTGCCAGTTTCAGAAAATTATTGTCAATTCCGCACGTAT
>JAXIVJ010003115.1:0-98387 GCA_036785665.1 Chirona hameri
GTTCTGGCCGATAACTTAAAAAGTTTGGGTCGGATTGCAATTTTCGCAACGGCACCCAATACAACGATTAATTTTTGGTAGATAAACATCTTAAGTTTACAAATCGGTGAACACACGAAGGAACCAAGCGACAAAAAGGGGGAGGGGTCTACGCGCTAACCCTACGTAAGCGACCGGCCGGCCGGCCGCGTGACCCACCTCCGCGTCACAGCAGCTGCGGGTCGTTGCAACTAAATTACGAGTTGTCGCCACTTTTTCGGCCGGAGCGGTCTACCTGGTTTACATAGCCTTGACGGGGACCGTTCATAAGTGCCACCGATTCATAAGTGTTTATTTATTTATTTATTTCACATAATCAGGTCGTTCCACTGTGACAGGGTTATTCCACGACCATCGAACACGATCAGACAGTTGTCAAATCAACCTTAATACGACTAAAAAAGAAGACAAAAAATTACACAAATATTTACAATGGACAAATCATGCAAGTAGCAAGTCACGAATCTTGGTCTTGAACGGTGGCATCGGCCCCCAACGGAGAGGATTTGGTAGCGTCACGTGACATGACGTAGCGTGGGCTTGAAGTTTTCCCTTCACCATTGACTTAACACGTAAACTGACCCAACTTATGACCTAAAAATTTCGGTCACCGGGTGGTAAATAGAATGTGTTTTTGGCACAGCTGTTAAGTTAATTTTATTCTGTTTATGAGAATGCCCACTTTTAAGCCTCAAGAGTGTCTGAAATGCGCTTAAATATTGGCCAAAGGTATGCATGTAAACCCTCGTCCTGGTGGTGGGGGGGTCATTTTGAACCCCCACCCCAGAGTTTTTCGGGAATAGCGAGAAAACGGCGCTGCGCAGCGCCAACAAATTTGGCACAGCTATTCGGACATCATTACCCACATTTTGTGAAAGTTTTAACTGCAGGTCATCTCAGGTCAGATCACCAGGTCACATCAAGTGATCTTATCTCCCAAAATGTTTGTGGTCATGCCAAAGCCAGTGTTTGTCGAGAGATTTGAAACTTTCAGGATTGCATAAGGCCATACGTACCTACAATTCGTTTATCTCGGATTTGTTGTATCGATGACCTAAGGTCAGGTCAATTTCGTGACCTCCCATTATAAGTAAATGGGGAAAATATAAAAATGCTTCCTATTCAGAGAAAATGCATTCGATCAGGCCAATTCTTTAATATTCATACTATTTTAGCTCATTATTGATGACCCGGGTGCAATTGTTGCTCTGTGACATCTGCAAGGTGAGCTGAGGTCATCTCAGGTCACCAGCATTTTTTGCCAATAACTCTTGATATAATAAAGATAGAGACGTGCAAACGACACCACTGTGTTTTCTCGTCGAGTCGCGTCGCCCCATATGCAACATGACCTACCTTGGTCACCAAATGACCTTGACCTGAGGTCAAATTTTGAAGTTGATCTAACTAGGTCACCATTACTATGGTTCGAAGCGCATTGACGAGACAAACACGAGTGTTAAAATCATTGTATATGTCTAACGAATACAACGGTATTTATGAAAGCGTTTTGGGAAAACAATGCCCACATGACCTTTGGTGACCTCTGGAGCCTAAACTATTGACCTGAGCTTTTGTTAATTTGATAACAATCAGGCGATTTAATTTGTCATGAGCTTTCGGTTGCCTTTTCCGTTCGTTCCTAGCTATCATAGTTCCCAAGATATTGGGGGGGGGGGGGGGGGGTTTCGGTAGCAAAGTCATATACTTGGAAAATTTGACCTTTGGTGACCTCATTATTGACCTGAGCCAAAGCATACCTGAAGTAACGTCGAATGGCCTTGTTAAGAGCTTTCAAACGCTTTGTTCGCATCTTTCTAGCCCTGTGTTTTTCTAGTTACAGGCAGACTGGTTATTTATTCAACTTTTTCAGAACGATTCAATCATGATTCATTTTGGAATCTGAATGATCCAATCACCGTTGGATTCACTATTTTTTAGAATTGTTTCTTTCCGATTGAAAGAATACAAAATATATTTTAATTGATTCACGTTTTATTCAACATTTAAATATTTGTGGTGAATGTATGTCAAATAAATACAAATTGAAACATACATATATATGATCATTAAAACATTGTTACAGCAATACTATTTCAGTATAAATAAATGTAGCCACTGGGACTGCAATCTGCATGTATTTACACAACTTACTAGTGTACTTGAATCGTTAAGAATCGTTAAATCTTTTGATTCAATCAGCCTTGATTTGATGCTGGGTTTTATCCAATCACGATTCATGAATCAAAAGATCTGGTGGTGAATATTTTTTTCTCAAGGAATTTTGATTGAACAAGTCCAATCGATTCAATCAGTGTCAAATAAATAACCAGTCTGGTTAGAGGGGGGTCATTTTACCCCCCCCCCCCCCACCACCACCACAACAATATAATGAACACATTATGTTGTGTTCCTGAGGAATAGGGTACTATGTGGGAACACACTCACATTCACAAACACATACACATTCATTCTATTCATTCAAACACATACACATGCATGTGGATTGTAGGTGGGAACACATTCACATTCACAAACACATTCATTCTATTCATTCAAACACATACACATACATCTAGGTGGGAACACACTCACAACACACATACACCTTCCTACCCCGCCCCCCCCCCCCCACTAACATAATGAACTAAATACTGACATTGGCATATCATAGCATACAAATGTCCATAGTAGATGTTTACCAGCACTAATAAACACCAAACATGCATAAACGTGGAGTGGAAAGATCAGAATGGAGAATATCACATCAGTAATGATTTGAGTAGCAGCTAGTACATGTTTGTAAGAAATATGGAAATCACAATGGCTCAAATCACAGATGCTCAAAATGGTTGATGATTGTGGATAGATGTTGGTATAAGAATGTAAGTGCCGGAGTGGCACTTGGCAGTAAATGGTAGTCATAGCACACATTAATTGTAACCAGGATAATATGTTAACTGATAATCTCCTTATATATAGGAATAAAAAACTAAGGATAGCTTAAATCCTCCTCAAATATATTCTAGAATCGTTATCCTATCCACCCAAGGATGTGCTCAAGCTAATATTGTGTATCATACTTGATACAATAATAGGTACAATATCAGAAAAAGTATTGATGTTTTTTTCTTCTTCATAGACACTATTTAGCCGCCCGAGTGTTTCAAGAATAAACAGTCAACTCATCATATTAATTTATTGACCAAGACACACTTCATAATTCATATTGATACTTCTTCAGTTGGTCATTAAAAATAGGACATACAAAACAATAGATGATTGACACTGCAAACATACATTCAAAGTTCATTCACATCACATGATATTGTTTCACCTATTAGTCTGCTAAGAGGCATCAGGCAAAACAATCACATGTTAGACATCTAATTTATGTATTGAAAAAAACAAAATTAAGCAATTTCAGATAGTTATTCTTCCAGTCTTCGCCCTTCGGATTCATAAATGCTGACTTCAAGCACTGCAGTTTCAAGCGTAATTCTTGTTTTCTTGTCTATATTATCTTTAATACTCCTTGCACCTTCCCAACTGGGTATAGTTCCACATTCATGAATCATGAATATGTTTCACTATTGTTTTGGGTTTCAGATATTGAAATTATTTCCTGTGCTCCATTAGCCTGGTGTTCAAACTTCTTCCAACTCCCAGTTTCACCATATGGCTTTGTACATCTCTTGCATGGTATCTTGTAGACAAGCCTGTGATCATGTTGCTTTCTTTTATAATTTATCCTGTTCTTCCCAGTCTCACTTGTTAGTTGTTACCCACTATCACATTAGCATGTTTCAGAAAATGTGCAATCGTATCAACATGTCTGGATTGCGGAACAACTGGATAGCTAAGTATCAATATGAACCGCGTCTTGGTTAATAAATAATCATGAGGATTTGACTGTGTATATGTGTCTATGAACGTTAACAATTTCACGAAGTTAGCATGAATTAATTCAAGCAGCGCAACCTCGTCCCAACAACGCAAGACGCTCCCCGAGCGTATGGCAAAACACAGGTAAACAACGCAGTTTAACAAACGTCTCTCCAGCGCCAGAAATGTCTCATGATATTACTGCCATTTCTTGGGCTTGATTCAAACCTCCGACCTACCTGTTAGTTATAGTTATGTTAGTTATAGCAGAGTGCCCATTGGCTATACCTGTTAGTTATAGCCAATGGGCACTCTGGTGGCATAGCCAGGCCAGAGTGCCCATTGGCGATCACGAGTCGGTTATACAGCTCAGCAGCTCGGTACACAAATCGTCGTTTCCCATGATTGTTTCTGACACGGGGCAAGCTTAGATGGTGAGACTGCCTAGTATCACGGCGCACATGCTCGCGGTTGTATGTAATGCACGAACTCAACAAGTCAGGTTTTTCGTAAGTGAGTATACCGTGCAGCAGACAAAGATCAAAATATGACACCATGTCAGACGTACCCAACCATCTGAGATCACCGATGACATCGGAAATATGGTCATACTTTCGCCTCCCGGAAATGACACTGGCTGAGAAGTTAAACACTTTCTGCAACTTGGTAATGTTCGTGCGGTTAGCGCTCCCGTAGACTTGTACACAATACCGTACATGGGAAAGGACCAGGGCGTCAACTATCCTCAGTAGTACACTCAATGGAATGATATGTCTGATGTGCATGAGTCCGATAAGGATACCGAAACAGCGGTTGATGATGTGGTCTATGTGCGCCGCCCAAGAGAGTTCAGAGTCCATGACTACCCCTAGGTTTTTCACGGACTTGGAGAAAAGCAGGAGCTGGCCCATGAACTTGATCTGTGGGGGATCCCTGATTTGGACCAGCTGGCGACGGTCGCCGCACAGGAGGAGCTCTGTCTTGCTGGCGTTCACCAGCATACCATGCTGGAGGAACCAGGTGCACATCATATCGAGAATATTCTCCAGCGCCAGCTTCAGCTCTGGTTGTTGTTGAATACATTTTATTCAGTATTATAAAAGGGCGATAACATGCAATTTTCAGGATTGGCGCAAAAGCTCTGTCGGCTTGTGACAAGGCGCCTCTCCTACACTCGTAATGATAATGATAATACATAGGAACAAATCAAAAACAAAAACAACCTGTAACTCATAATGGCAATACATAAATACAATCAAAACAACCCTATCTGCCGCCTCGGTACTATATTGCGCCGGTGTCGTTTTTCACTAGCGCCGCGACACCGCCGCCCGCCGCCGCCGCCGCACGTCGCGATGCCAAGGCCCCTTTAATGTAGTCCTGGAAGCACTCGGCCACGCGCCAGCCGTCCACACGCGCCAGCCGTGATGAGCCGTTAACAAGTAAATCAAGGATGTGTGCTGAAGATAACTGAGTAAGATCGTTATGGAGCGTTTCAGTTATTCTGCTAAACAGAATGTTTCTCAGTGTTTGATATAGTGGACAATCAAGTATAAAATGTTTGATGTGTTCTGTTCGGAAGCCACAAGGACAGGAAGATGATTCAGATTGTTGGTACTGATACAGATATGCATTTAGAGAAAGTGTTCCTGTTCTAATTTGCGTGTGGAGACGGTTACCAAATTTTCTGCCGAATGAAAAATAGGGAGGGGGAGAGGGGCAGCCCAACAGTTCGGCGACTTTTTGTTTAAAGATGGATGTGTTAATTTGCTCTCGAATAGAGGGTGGGAGAAGGTTCCATTTTCTGGTAGTTTTGGGAACAAAAGACCTTTGAAAGGATGTTGTGTTGTTTGCTGGCAGAGTGTGAGTGTTAGCGTTCCTGAGGTTTCGTCTTGTGGCTCTTATGCGAGTCTGGGGAAGAATGGATTTTATGTAGTCTGGTTGTCTGTCCGGGAAGTGGGTTAATTTATGATAGAAAACTAATCTGTGCTTTTCTCGTCGAGTTTTTAACGTTTCCCAGCCTATGTCTAGTCGGAGTTTATTGGTCGGAGTTCTGAAAGGAACGCCTGTTGTCAGTCTTGCGATTCTATTTTGAAGTCTTTCCAGTCTAAGTTCGTCGTGTGTCGTTATGTGTCCGTCAAAAACTACGTCACAATAGTCGTGGTAGGGCCGTATATAAGTGGTGTACATGCTACTAAGTGTTGAACGTGTTAAGAATTTTGCTAGTGGATAGATTGGACTTAGAGCCGTATTCATTTTTCTTAATATGTCGTTGATGTGAACATGAAACCGGAGATCTTTTGACATAGTTAGTCCAAGATGTTTGTGATTGTCTGTAACGGGTATAAGTTGTCCACCAAAAGAAAGGGTGGGAGGGGCATTGTCTATTTTGCGAGTAAAAAATTGTTGAATAGTTTTGGATGGGTTAAAAGTAATTGCCCACTGGACACCGTAGTCAAAAATTGCGTTTAGGTCACGTTGTATAGAGTGTCGTACTGCGTCGGCGTTTTGTCTAGTGTGGGAAGCGTGCAGAGAGGTGTCGTCAGCATACAAAAGAACGTCGTTTGTCACTTTGTTTGTTAGTCCGTTTAAGTACATTAAAGCGAGAAGTGGTCCAAGAACCGATCCCTGTGGACAACCAGAGCCAGTGGTCTTTGTCGAAGAAATATTGTCTCCTATTCCTACTTTTTGCCGTCTGTTAATTAAATACGATCTTAGCCAAGAAAGAAGAGTTCCTGATATGGCAAATTCGTTTTTGCATTTGTAAAGAAGTCCTTCATGCCAAATTTTGTCGAAATATTTTGAAATGTCTAGGAAGATTGCTGTCACGTCACGTCCTTCGTCTAAAGAGAGTGTCACCCACCCGCACGCGCTGTGTGTGACCTGCCAGGTAGCTCTTGATCCAACCTGTTGAAATCTGAAGCTGCTCAAGGCTGTTCAGCAGTGTCGCGTGGTCCACGACATCAAAGCAGCGACTGAGGTCAATTAACGTTAAAAGAGATATTTCTGATTGGTCCATACCCTGGAGGAGTGCCACAGCTTGTAAGTGCCACAGTTCATAAGTGCCCAGGGTTCACAAGTGCCCAGGATTCACAAGTGCCCAGCGTTCATAAGTGTCCAGGGTTCATAAGTGCCAAGAATTCACAAGTGCCCAGGGTTCATAACGCCCCAAAGTGATTGGCTAATCAGGAGGCAGGATGAACGTCAGCATGACCAATAGGATCGGGTGCTAGACAGCAGGAGGCGGAGTCTATCCCAAGTATCGTGCGGGTACACTCTCTGGCACGGGGGCGCAGTCAGCTTTGTGAGCAGTCACGCACCGTCAGCTGACTAGAATGGAGTGTTTTGTAAGACGTGCGTACAAAGCGATTGGGAGCGTCGACCAATCAGCGACGGTAGCTGGTCATCGCTAATTGGTGGACACTTCTGATGATATTCCAATGAACATCGACTATAAACTACGGTAATTAGAGCTCTACCGACTCCAGAAAAATGGGACTGCTTCAGTATTTTTCCTCTCATTCCGAAACCATTGACGACGATATGAAAGTAAAGTCTACTAAATTAAAATGAAGTTATCAAATAAATATAAGGTTTTAACTGAAATAAATAAGGTTGGGATGCAGGGGCGGATCCAGGGGGTGGCCGCAGCGGTCGCGGTCCCCCCGCCAGAAGGGCGCCCCGCGGGCTGTCTGTCGACGGGCGCCGCCAGGCGCCCGGCGATGGACAGCCCATGAGCACGCAGCGTCCCTATGGACCGCTTGGACGCCCTGTTGAAAGTAACTTACAGAGTATCAGGTCATACAGGTCATGACCCGGTCCTTTTGACCCGATACGCCCTTCCGGCCAGTGACGGCGCCCTTTCGGCCAGTGACGGCGCCCTTCCGGCCAGTGACTGCGCCCTTCCGGCCATTGACGGCGCCCTTTCGGCCATTGACGGCGCCCTTTCGGCCATTGACGGCGCCCTTTCGGCCATTGACGGCGCCCTTTCTTTGGAAGGCGCCCCTAAATTGACCTGCGGCCACCCCTCCTAAAATATCCTGAATCCGCCCTTGTTGGGATGCACAATAGCAATGCAATCACCAGACTTATTATTCGTTTTATTGTAATGTGTGGCAATAAGCAACACAAATTTTTGGAGCTCATCGACACATTTACTTTTCTTATCAGTTATCGGCATTGTTAGAGGTGGCCGTTATCCTCCAGAGGTGCGTGGTATAATTATTAGTTGGATCCTTTTCATACAACATATATGATATAACGTTGTTTGATTTTTGTTGCTCCATTGGGGTAAATTTGTCCTCCTGCACTTGCGTCCACCACATGCGTTTATTATTTGTAAGCTTGTTTAAAAATAACTTCATAGTAGAGCCGTCACTTTTAAATCTATGTACACGTTAACAGTAGTATAAGTTGTCTATACTGGCTTCATTTAGTAGTTTTTTTAGCTTTGACTGGGTACTTGTTGACAACAAAAAATGCTTAGCAAATATAACTGATTTTTTTCTCTTCAACTTCGGGTTCATAACTGGATAATCCCCTTTCAGCATGAGAATACCTTCAAATCATTGGCGTCGGAGGCGAGGGGGACGGGGGACACGTCCCGCCCCCCCCCCCCCCCCCCCCCAACATTTCCCAATTTTAACATTACGCCTATGGGCGTTGCATGGAAAGAATCCATTAAAAAATACCCCTCCCCCCCCAATTTTCAGGTGACTACGGCCTTGCTTCAAATCTGGAAAAAGCTGGCAACGCCGAACCCAAAGTGAACTGGAAACTCTGGCCAAACTACGTGAATATATAGCAAGCAAATGATGCATCATTAACTACAGTTCGCTAATAAGATAAACTTGGTTGACTAATTCGCGCATTTCAATCGTTTGCGTCGGAGGCGAGGGGGACGGGAAAAACGCAGCCGATGCCAAAGTTGACGTCAGTCTATGTGAAAGTTCACAGCTCAACAGCATGATAAGATATCTTGCCACAAATACAATTTATCATTACCCGATCATCATACCCAATCAAGCGTCTGACCAAAGATTGCTCATCCTGGAAATGCTGGTTCCTGACTAATAATTTAGGCACTCGTTACTAGTGGCCTCTGGTCTTGATTGTATGAGGCCAACAGGCTGACATAATGCAAACCGAGCCGCAAGGGCAGCAGAGCCGTATCAATATATTTAGAACAGGCGTTGGTGCTTGAACGAATACTAGCAGAGCGCAATACATGTTTCCACTTCATATCAATATGTGATTCAGAAAGCATGTAAGAACAATATGAGCGATAAGCATGGGCTTGGGCACGCTTTGTGAAATAAAACCGTCACATGGCTCAAATGGTTATGCCCGCCTCCTACAGCCGCGGCAGAGGGCCGCCGACTCCACCAATGCCGTCTCGACCAGCTAGCGCAGCGCACACCAGACTCGTCAGGCCGACTCCACCAATGCCGTCTCGACCAGCTAGCGCAGCGCACACCAGACTCGTCAGGCCGACTCCACCAATGCCGTCTCGACCAGCTTGCGCAGCGCACACCAGACTCGTCAGGCCGGTGGCCAATGCCGCCGCAGCCCTGCAGCCGGACCAGCCGGCAGTACTTCTCCACCAGCAGGCTCCCGGTGAGCGCGTGCAGCTCCTGGCCGACAGTCCAGTCGCAGCTCTGCCGGCGCTGTTTCACTTCGCGCAGCCAACGCTCCCTGGCCTCACTAGCGCACGACACGTAATCGGCGTACGCGCCGTCGGCGTATTCCAGTGCCAGCGCGCGATAGCGCCGGTCATACTCCAACGCGGCCTGAGCAGTGTGATGCCAGCCTCCTTCGGTCATGACAACTTCAGTTTATCCGTCACGACGAACGAACACCTGCAGATCGACTGCCTGCCGTTCCAGCGTCGCCTGGCACGTCTGTAGGCTGATGGTGGCCAGCAACGCTCCCACATCGGAGGCTGCTGCGGCGGCGGGTGGCCGGTGAGTCAGGAGGCAGCGCGTCCCAGCGCAGCGCCGTGCCGTTGCTCGGCAGCGGCGGATCACTGGCGACGTACTCGGCGAGCAGCTGGTTGACGCGCTGGCGGTCGGCACCGCGTCCCAACAGCGTCACCAGCACGTCGTCTTGGTAGCGGCCGGCGATCAGCGCCAGCTGTATGCGGCCGCGACCTCGACTCGATGTCCAGCTCCCTGCCAAAGAACATAAGCATGCCGAAATCAGTACATTGAAAATGGTGTCAGCTACTTATCGAGTGTCTCGATAAGCAGTCACATCAATCACGATGGAATACAATCGGTCGACCACATGGAACTCAAATGGCCAACACTTCTGTTGCAAACGAGTGTTGTCGTTCATTTGTTTTAAGAAAACATCAAATTCACAAATAGCTGGAGGTAAAGTCTATCTTTTTCACACAACTACATTTAAAACTACTCAGCATTTTATTAGATAATTTGATACTGAATCTTAACACATCAATTCATCTATTAATGCATCCATACTCTCTTCCCCACACAAATATCTCCAATCTGCACCACACGGCACACTGTACCTTCCCCACCCCTCAACTTGTCAGCAATATCACCTGTTTTGTCGCGTGATATCCTCAAAGTGGCGCAGGTGGTCAGTTGAGGTGGCCGCCGTGGACGGCAGCGTCGTCAGACCAAGCGGCGAAGGCAGCTGATCACTGCTTGGTGTCAGCACAGAACGCAACCTAGAAAAAACAAATATTGCTTAGAGAAATGCTGAGGCCAAAAAGTCCAGTCAAAAAGTCTGGTAGGTATTTTGACATTTCAGATAGGTTTTCCTATATTTTACCCCCATCACCACCAGTATGAAGTCTGAATTATGTCATGTTCAATATTTCTGTAGCTGTCCCTTTCGGTCAGTGTAAGTGGTGACTGAACAAGTATTCAATATTCATTTACCACAAACTTGACTGCAAATTGGGTCAGCGTCTTGTTCAAATTGTTCGAGTCTTGTTCCCCGTAAAGATGAGAACCTCACTCGTTGGTGTATTGCCGGTACGGACTCATGATGACGGTACACACCACCTCCCGCGAGCCCAGTCCGCGCGGCATTGCCCCGGGCTGGCCGGGTCGGGACCGGAGAGGTCTCGGGGTCGCGGGGCGCGGCCGTGGCGCGCGCTGATTGGATGGCACTCCCTTGAGGCGGGAGCGTCGGTGAATGCAAACCCGCACAGTCTCCAAAGATAATGACTTAATGATAATTATTAGATACAAAATGATTGATACCAAACAAACAAAAATGTTAGCTTTCCAGCTTTCCAGCTACCCTAATGTTGGACTTCTACCCTTAAAACATTGACAAATACTGAAAAAAATCCACAATACCATCCCACAAAGACATTCTTCAGAATACAATCCAATCATTCAAGTGACAACATGAACTTTCGTTCCTTCAAAAAATAAATAAGAATAAGGGTAATAGGGATGCACCACAGTATCACAAGTTGATGGTACCCTTCTCTTTTAGTCAAAACTTCCTGCTGTGAAATAGGGTAAATACTCTAATAATAAACAAATTGAAATGCTGGACCTTTCATGCTATAGGCAGTGTTGACAATATTGGCACAATGCAAAACACCAAAAGCATGACAAGTCTGGTGTTTTTGCGAGTCCGCATTATGGTTGTTAGTTGTTACCCCATCTTCGTAACTACCATATTTTAGTCATCACCAATGTTTACTGCAGCTCACAAGATTTTCACCTCCAAGAGCTAGGTTAAGCTTTAACTATGCCCAAAGTGGGATCGATAGGCAGCATCAACAGACTCAAAAGCTGCCCCAAAATTCCTTAAATCTGCCCCTAAATTAACCATTCTGCCCCTAAATTTAAAAGCTGGCCCAAATATCCACACCTGCCCCCAAATTTTAACAAGCTGGTCCCAAATTTTAAAAAGCTGCCCCAAAATTTGCAAAACCTGCTCTATTTGTATGTGTTTGTGCCAACCCTGCCCTGACGAGATCTCGTTGAAATTTGCCATGTTTTGCTTACTGGGCCAGCGCGAGGTGTCATTGACGGGGGAGCCAGGAGGTGTTCTCAGGTCGCCATTGCAAAAGATGTTGATTGGGCAAGTATTTTCCTTATTATCACTTCTTACAGGCTACACCCAATGCAGCAATGTGCGGGGCCATACTGGTATTGAATGCCCCCCCCCCCCCCATGTTCCTGTGAGTGGGAGGGGGCATTCCCCTACCCCCCCCCCCCCCCCCCCCCTGAATCTGCCAGTGTATCCAACAGCATCAGCTTTTGTAAGTTATTCAGACATTGACATGCAGATGACTGACATTAATCAATCACATTTTAAACTGAAACGCAGACTTGGCAACAGTCAGGGGGTTTCACCTGTGTTGTGGGCCATAGGGAAGCCCGATTTGCTAGCCGCGACCCTTGAGTGACGTCACTGGGCGTCACTTGGACCGAGCGCCGGGAGCCTCAAAATGTAAACAAAACGGCGGCCATTCATAAGATTTGAGTATTTTATCTACCGCGAGATTTGTGGTAATCTGGGTAGGGTTTGGCTAGGACTTTGGGCGATGTTTTATTTAGGTGCTGTTTTTTAATGTGATCCTGAAAGCTACTTATATCTGATAGGAATGATTCAACAGTAATTTAACGATCCTGGCTCCTGGAGCTTAACTTTGATGGACGATGGTGCCTTTTGACAAAACTAGTTTAGGCGCCTCCCGAACCGAAGTCTAATGTGATGTGGATGAGGATGTGAAAGAGATTGGTACATTTCTCACCATGGTTCAACTTATCTTAATGTTTGACCATACTTTAACTTTTCACAAGATGCACTCGCCACTCACTGGTTTATATATATAATACCTGGCCAATGCTTTCTGTTCAATTTCTGTACAATCTATAGGTATCTACCAGATTGGTTTCCCAGTCTACTCTTATGAAGACAATAGGTAGGTAGGTTACTAGCTGTGATGGATGGAAAGTGGAAACCCTTGAATGGATACTTGATAGTAGGTTGTTTACCCTTAAGATATTGATAATTATGGTTGTGTCTAGTGTATCTAAATTGTAATTGTGGATGCATTTTTTTGTCCCTTTTCAGATTACACCACAGTCCACAAGTTAAACATGCCGTCACATTGTCCTATGTCAACCTGTGGATTGTGGGCTGGCAAGAAGCATAAGCGCAAGGAAATGGATCTCGCTTTCTTTCGCTTTCCTAAAGAGAAGATGATCTGGGCAGCATGGGTGCACAAGTGTGCCAGGGCAGACCTGTTTTATGGCGAAAATTCTTCTGTCTGCTCTGAGCACTTTGTGGAGGAAGATTATGATGCATCATATAATAAAGATAACTTTAGTTCCTGACACCAAACCGAAGCTCAGAATTGATGCAATCCCTTCTTGCAATGCAATCTTCCAGCATCCATCTCAAGGTATTACACTTGTGGCATCAGCATCAGTAAAATAGTTTGCATCTTCCATTCTTTGAATTACTTGCTTGGGTACTTGGTGAATTATTGCCTGCATATATAAGGTACCTTTACCATTGTTTGTCATGCTTATTTTACACACTACTTTTTATTGACATTTGCATTAATTAATGTACAGTTAGTACTTGTAAGCTTTTCAATGTTTCCTGTGTACCATCTATCACTTAGCACCAAGGCAGCAGAATGCTAGGATCATAGATGTCAAATTTAGTTATATAATTGAAAGATTGAGCTGATTGTCTGGATGAGCTGATTGTCTGGTGCATATCTATGTGGTTCTGATGCATATCTTAACCCTCGCCCTAGGGGGGCTGACTGCCCCCCCCCTGAGGTTTTTCTTGAATAACTTTTTACACATGCGGCGCATCTTGCTGACATTTTCAGTAGCTGAGTTTACAACAATTATACGTATGCTGTAAAAATTTAATTGAAATTGGTTAAGTAGATTGGGAGATAATCATGTTTTGATGACGTCATGTTGGTGGAAAAACGATAAATATTTAAAAAATCGTAGAAAACAAAGTTTTGAAGCAAATTGCAAACGCAATTCACCAAAGATGTAAAATGTAATTCTCTTTAAAATGGCAATCTCGGATTTCCGATTTTTTTGGTGTTTTGACCCCTAAAATAAAAATTATACGATTTTTGTCTTCAAATCACCACAAATCAAAATTTTCAAAGATGTTAGAAAAACCGGAATATATGTGAGAGAACTGAGTATGGACAATACCCAAACCAAATTTCAAAGCAATATTTATATTTTTGGCTGAGTGATGGCTCCATAAGTGTAAGAAACTCATGACATCATTTTTTTTAATAACTTTTTGGACTTTTTTTTTACCAGATACGAACAAATTATTATCTTTTCTGTATTTCTGAGACAAAACTGGTCTAGGAACATTCATTTTTATTTACATTTACCAATTTTTAATTTTGAGTTTTTTTTTACAGCAAAATCGCTGTTCTGGACGTGGTCGATCGAGGTCATTCACTTGACCTGGAAGGTCACTCGTTGACCCGAAACCTACCAAATTCATACCGTTAGATTCCAAACATGACAGGCAACATGTTGGTTCTTACCGCGTTGCTCTATGTTGCTTGGTTTGGAAGTTAACGGGGGTCTTTTTAGGACCCCCGTAGGGCGAAGGTGAAAAACCTCCAGTAGGGCGAGGGTTAACATGAATTTTGACATAGTATGTAATATGCATTGATTGTCTTGGAAGAGATTGGTGTTTGCCAATTCAATAAATATTTGCTTGTGTGTCACACACAATACAAATTTGATGCAGTTTAATAGCCTATAATTGGAGGTGTCAAAGAAAGGTGATATGTTTTGTCACACCATATTGCAATTAGTGCATATAGCTACCATCCCTGCATTTATTTACCAATGTGTTGCATATCTACAGGAAGACAGACAACTCAGTGGAGGCGTGCCGGACTCTGGTGTCAGTGGAGGCGTGCTGGACTCTGTCGACAGTGGAGGCGTGCCGGACTCTGGTGTCAGTGGAGGCGTGCCGGACTCTGGAGGCAGTGGAGGCGTGCCGGACTGGTGGCAGTGGAGTCACGCCGGTCTCTGGTGGCAGTGGAGTCGTGGCCGGACTCAGGTGGCAGTGGAGGCGTGCTGGACTCCGTAGGCAGTGGAGGCGTGCTGGACTCCGTCGGCAGTGGAGGCGTACCGGACTCTGGTGCCAGTGGAGGCGTGCTGGACTCCGTCGGCAGTGGAGGCGTGCGGGACTCTGGAGGCAGTGGAGGCGTGCCGGACTCTGGTGGCAGTGGATGCGTGCCGGACTCTGGTGGCAGTGGAGGCGTGCCGGACTCGGGTGGCAGTGTCGCCTCCACCTGCGGCTCAGGTAGTTGAATGCCGCTCGCGCTGAGATCAAGGCACAGGAAAGAGCAGCGAACCAGGTTCGCCAGCACAGCCGGAGCTCCGAGTGATCTGGCGGAGCTCCAAGTCATTGCTGACCTGTCACCATCTGTCGCTAAACGGCCGCTGCGCGACCGCATACAGACCGCTGTCCTGGCGTCTTCTTCCGCCGCCCTGCCGCTGCCATGGCGTCGTCTTCCGCCGCCCCTTCCTTCCGTAGCCCGGCTGCCGCCGCTGGTGAGAGTGAGCGGACGTCTTCGCAAAGGAGGCCAGCGCCCTCCTCCAACGATACACGCCCATCGACGTCGCCACCACCCAGAAGGCCGTCTCCCGATCCGCCACCTCCACCTGGCAGCGATCATGGCCTGACGGGCGGTACAAGGATCATGAAACCCGCCAGCGGGGCCCGGTCGGCGACGGCGACCGTCTCCCTACGGTGGACATCCGGCAGCTCCGAGCCGGGCACTGGAGCGGCTCGGAGCAGTACCTCCACCGGATCGGCCGCCGACCTACGCTCGGCTGAGGGCAGTGCAGCGCCGAGGGATGTCCCGCCGCCCTGTGCCGGCTATGCAGAGAAGAGGCTGACACACCGCGGCACGTGCTGCAGCGGTGCCCCGCCCTGGTCAGAGCTCGCCTCCGGCACCTGGGCGTCATCCACCCGGACCCGACTACCCTGTGCGATGACGGTGTGGTGGCGGCCTTGCCCGCCGGATTCCGCGCCCAACTGAGCCGCAATGGCTACACCCGGGATGCGAGCCGGAGGGAGTAACGAACGAACGAACGAGAGTTGTATTTTGGCATGTCGCTGTCCGCCGCCGAAGGATGTGGCGAGATTGGCACTCTCGCCTGTCTGGTCTGCCGCTGTTGGCATCGAGGTAGGGGGGCGAGAACGACAATGCCGTGCCGTGTGTGCCACAGTATGTTGCTTTGTGCCGATGTGTGCCGCTGTCGGGTGGGGGTGGGGAGGCGAGAGCGGCACTCTGAACTGCCTCCGTCTACTGCTTTGTGCCACTGCGTGACTGTCTGCCTCTGTGCGTGGCTGTCTGCCTATGTGTGTGACTGTCTGCCGCTGTGTGCCACTGAGGGCGGAGGCGAGAGCCGCACTCTGCCCTGCTGCTGCTGTCTTGACACAAGCTCTGTTTACCGTAACCAAACACTGTCTGTCTGTCTGAGAAGGATCCCAGTCTGTCATGGCACTCGGAGGGGTGTCACAACCCGTCGGGAAACTATGTGAGACGTGCTGGCCACCTTGAGCAGTGGTGCAAAATACATATTCGCTCTTCTTGTGTCGGAATATGGACAGCTGATTAAATGAACCGTAGCTTGACGATTCGTAAAAAAATGTATCACAGATATCGAATGATGACAGTTTGTTGAAGTACGGATGTACCACACCAAATTACATCCCACGAACTAGATTTGGCGGCCGACCGATACTTGGCTCCACAAGCGGGACGCGGGCGAAGAGACGCCCAGTGACGTCACACAGCGGTCGGTGCAGAATGTAAACAAATCGCCTGGTGACGCTACCTTCCTATAGGGCCTTGGCAACAGTAATTCACACTGGGAATTAGCTTTGTGATGCGACGCAGTGCGCACATCAAAATCACCCTTACCTGCAATCTTTGCTACCAGAGGTTATACTGGCCAAGGCCGTATAAGAGAGGTAGAACCGTCCGGCAATTTTAGCGCCATTTTCGTATAACAGCGTGACGTCATTGGTGCCTACACTCCCCTGGCGCCTCACAATACATGGCACGGTGCGCCATCTTGCGGGTGCTGTAGAACCGCTCCCGCATCAAACCGCTCCACGGCGGTTTGATGCTACTTCCCCTACATCAAAACTGGTTTGAAATGGCGACTATCAGACACGTATCGATGTGGCCGTATAATATACTGAATTGCGACTCACAAATTGGTATCAAGCCGCCCGAACCTCCATCCGCCGCCGGAGCCACCGGAACCGGGCCCGTCCACCCGCCGCTCGAACCGAGGACTGTTCACCCGCCGCCGTAGCTACCTGAACCAGGATCGTCTACCCGTCGCCGTTGCGGTCTTTATCGGCGACTGTTCATCCGGCGTAGAAACCGCCTGAATCGGGGACCGTATTCCGCAAGCTTTCACTCTCCTCAGCCACGCTCCACAGTCCGACAGGGCACAACACAGCCGCCGGTCCTGAGCCGTGGACACGGGACCCCGCGGCTGACACACTACTCAATCCCGCTCCACAGTCCGGCAGGGCACAACACAGCCGTCAGTCCTTTGAGCCGTGGACACATGACCCCCGCGGCTGTCAGACCGCTCCACAGTCCGACAGCGCACAACACAGCCGCCAGTCCTCTGAGCCGTGGACACATGACCCCCGCGGCTGACAGACCGCTCCACAGTCCCGACAGGGCACAACACAGCCGCCATTCCTGAGCCGTGGACACATGACCCCCGCGGCTGACAGACCGCTCCCCAGTCCGACAGGGCACAACACAGCCGCCAGTCCTCTTATGAGCAGTGGACACAGGACCCCGCGGCTGACAGACTACCCAATGCCGCTCCCCAGTCCGACAGAGCACAACACAGCCGCCAGTCCTATGAGCCGTGGACACAGGCTGGCGGCGCACCGTGTCGCTGCTGCCGCCGTCTTGGCCTGGTTCAGCCACCTGATCCACATATGCAGACGCGTGGTGACAGCTCATCTGCCGCCCCTCGCATGCTGGCGTTTCTGCTTGGCGGCACGCCGTGTCGCTGCTGCCGCCGTCTTAGCCTGGTTCAGCCACCTGATTCGCAGATGTAGACGCATGGTGACCAACTTGCGGCGATCCGGCGATCCAGGTTTGATCGCTTCATCAGCAGGTCGGCCAGTAGACGGCCAACTATGCCCAGCTGCCGATCTGTGTTGCGACCCATCGCCAGGTGGAACAGCAGCTCGAATTCCTCCACCACACTCATCCACGCTGGCGACGGCACCATCAGGCTGCACAGGCTGACGGCCCGGATCCAGGAAGACGGCTGGATGGCGCCTCGCTCGTTGGCCTCCCGAGTGTCGGGTCCAGATCTCGACATTTGGCAGCCACGTAACCAGCCACGAACGCCATGGCTTGCTGCGCGAGACGACCCACCCCCGATATCTGATCAGCCGGGGTGACCGGTGCCGCTGGCTCCACAGTGACGGGCCCAACGGATCGCTCCAGCTCGTCCACTTCTCTGGACGTCTGGGTCTCGGCTAGGTCCTCGATCTGAAACCACAGGTATGCATCTTTTTAAGCATACTGCATCATTTTAAAGACATGGAGTAAAAGCAGGAACAAATTTGCACTATTATTCTGCGGTCTTGCAACGTGGAATGCACCGCTCATCGGACGGTTCGCGTTGTTGGGAGACGGTAAGCCGCGCTATATGACAAAAATGGAGCAATAATTTGATCAAACCTCATCAAATTTTACTTAATAAAAAAGTTAAATTAAAGTTTACGGTATTTCAGCACTGAACACACGAAAACGGCTCAGAAGATGACTGTCATGTTTATCCACAACTCACACACATTTGGACAAACCTATTACTTATTTTTCCTCTACAGAGGAATTTAGAGGTGGATGAAGGTAATTTGACATGTATTATGTTTCTCTTCATCCTGAATTAATAATAGATAGAATTCAAATGGATCAATGTTAGCATTTCTACCAGAGCTATATCTATAAATATGGAACATACCAAGGTCAAAGTGAGTATTTAGATATAAAGTAGAACCAGCAAAGCTGTATCACATTTAGTATACATTAAACAATTCCGCTCGGTTATGAATACGCGATGGCCCCTGAAGCGAGCAGCTTCTTTAGCGTACTTTACGATATTTATCACCCTGACACCGACAAGTCAAAGTCAAAGTCATGTATTAAGATACATCCACGTTGTGGCTTTTACGTATCCAGTCAGAGTACATGTGTAGTGATATATAAATACAAAAGCACAGTGTAAACACGATAAAAAGCAATACGATCGCGGTCAGTAAAAGAGAACACATTGTACATGGTAGGCCTGTCATCGCACGGTATGAGGCTTAACCACCAACCATGAGAAAATTGAAGCGGTCAATGCAGGTCACATGCTATCCGCACATAGGAAACCGCAACCCCGACTGCGGGTGTTCACCTTAGACCTTAGAGTTGCCAGTGTTCCAGGTTTTCGCCGCTCTAAATGCAAACGCACGCTGGCTGCTCGACAGTTTACACAACGGCAGTTCTAGGACTCCTGCCGCAGCAGCTCGGGACTCGCGTAGCGATACATGGGCTCGCCGGACAAACATGGCCCTGATGGCGGGAGGACACTGCTCGGCGTTAAGCGCTCTGTGCACCTGGATGCGGTCGTGCTGGCGCACCATCTCATCGACTCTCTGCCAGCCAAGCGATACCAGGGCAGGTGTCACATGCTCAAAACGCCGCACTCCCGTCCCCAGCCTGGCCGCGAAGTTGACAGACTTTTGCACTCGGTGCAAGTGACACTGGGCGGCTCCTCCCCAAACGGATAGACAGTATTGGATATGGGAAATACGTGGGCGTGGATGAGGAGTTTAAAGGAAATAGTTCACCTTCAACATGGGGTTTGAACTGAAATAGCAGTTCTGTAGCCCGTGTTGAGAAATCCTTATCTGGAACTTGTCTTGGCTGAAAAGACTCCAGCCGAAGATATTTGACTTTTTGGCGAAGGAATACGGCGCATATATGATGTACCGTACCGTCTGGAAGTGCCAGCACTGCCATGGAGCATGCGCAGACCAATAACGCACACCATAAAATCAATAATTTACAACCTTCTGTCCTGAATTGGCGCGATGTAGGAACATTTTTAAACAGAAAAGAAAGAAACTGTATTAAAAAATATAATAAAATAGTGTTCTGAAAAATTTCCGAAGGTGAACTATTTCCTTTAAGGGCATCAGGTGTGAAGTGATGGCGGATCTTGTATAGGGATGAAAGGATGGCGTTGCATCGTCGGACCACCATGGATATATGAGGTTCCCATGGCAGGTGCTGGTCGAGGAGGACTCCGAGTATTTGTAAATTTTGGCATGGATAAATTTCCGAGCCGGACAGAGTGATGTGAAAGTCTTTGGCCTTTTTGATGGATGCTTTGGTTCCGATGATGGTAAAGAAAGTCTTGTTCGGATTCATTTTCAGACTGTTTGCCTGAAACCAATTTTGGAGATGGAGAATCGACTCTTCGACCCGCACCTTCAGGTTGGATAGGCCGTCGGCAGTGGGTGAGGAATGGTCAAGGAGCTGGGTGTCGTCGGCGTAGGAGTTAGGACAGGAGGCGGCCGTGTGTGAGGAAGGAGGACAGGTCGTTGATGAAGATGAGGAAGAGGACTGGTCCGACGATGGATCCCTGAGCTACTCCGTGGGTTAATGGGAGAGGAATGGAGGAGCCGCCGCTTACCGTCTGTTTTCGGTCTTGGAGGTAACTCCGGAACCATGGCGACTGCACACCATACCACGCAAGCTTATCCAGGAGGACACCATGATCGACACTGTCGAAGGCCTTGCTCAGATCAAGCGTCGTTAGCGACGCGACTTGGCCCTGGTCAATCTTTTTTTAGATCCAGTCGACAGCGTCGAGCATGGCGTCCTCCGTGGAGTGGCACGGTTGATACGCATACTGAAATGGGGAGAGTACGTGGTTGTGGACTAGGTAAGATACGAGTTGAACGGACACTACTTTTTCAGCAATTTTTGAAAGCACCGGTAGGATCGAAATTGGCCGAAAATTGTTCATATCTGAACAGTCGCCCGATTTGTGGACTGGGGTAACTCGTGCTATTTTCCAGGCTGTGGGAAAGGTGGATGTGATGATGGAGTGATTGATGAGATGGAGGATGTGAGGACCGACAACGGGGAAACACTTCAACGGGGACAAGAGACGAGAGTTGCAATAAAAGACCATTACATTACAACCAGATCAGTATAAAAAACAATATATATCAATTTTAACATCGCATTCCACAAATTGTCACTCACCTCAGCATATGCCTCAGCAAAACCGCCGCATCGCGAGAGCTCCAATGATCAACAACGCAAATGGTAAATGACGTAACCATGGCTACCATTGCGAGAGCCAATCAGATTGCGAGGAACCAATTACGTCACAGCCCTGTACTGAGCGATTCAGAAATGGACCAATACGAAAGCACTACGACGGTAGCCCCCTGATACTGGCGTGGTGTCAGGACAGGCACAGCGTTTCTGCCCCAAGTGGCACCATAATTACATTTAAAAGGCCCAACAATAATCGCAATAGTAGAAGATTAAAATAAGAAATTAATATACATGCGACGGAAACCGGCGGAAACGGCGCACCAAAACAATGCGCAATGCGTATGCTGCCACATACGGTTTAACTTGATAACATTTCCCTAAAGTTACTTTCGAATGGTTATTTATTATTTATTATTATTTCTGTAAAGATTTCTACTATGCAAGTAACTTAGATTGAAAGGAAATTGAATGGAGTTTCCAAATATGCTTTAATATTGCTCCCCATCGGTCTAGTTATTGCAAAAGCCACGCTTGTCTCATTCAATGGATATTTCCCTCACTGTTCAAGGTATAGTTAAAAAGAATATTAAGCAAATTTCTGTAAAGATTTCGACTATGCAAGTAACTTATATTGAAAGAAAATTGAAAGGAGTTTTCAAATATGCCTTAATATTACTCCCCATCGGTCTAGTTATTGCAAAATCCACGCGTGTCTCATTCAATGGATATTTCCCTCACTGTTCAAGGTATAGTTAAAAAGAAAATTAAGCAAATTTCTGTAAAGATTTCGACTATGAAAGTAACTTAGATTGAAAGGAAATTGAAAGAAGTTTTCAAATATGCCTTAATATTGCTCCCCATCGGTCTAGTTATTGCAAAAACATCGTTTCCTTTACTCCATGGAAATTATGTTTTGAGATGGCATTCATTTGAAAGCTGCTTACTAGAGATGCAAAAATTTCCCAAAAAACAGGAACCGGCCCCGCACCGCCACCGCTCATACATGAGTTGGGACCGGCATCAAGGCCGGCCACATGTGGCAGCACCCGCCAGGCCCGGCACGCGGCAGCTAGGAATCTGCATGTATACTTCATTCTACACTTAAAATCTTTTAGCAGGAATATTTATAGTTTGCAATGTGCATTTTGCACCATTTTAACACACACCACATTGCAACACCAATGGATAATGGATATATATGGACCATGGAGTAAAGAAATCCCACACAAGTCAGAACTTGAGATAAATAACCAACAACAGACTAACAGGAAAGTCGAACAGGTCAAGGTGAGTACTTCTTTCATCTTTGGTGGTTTGCAAAAATAAAAAAACAAAAATAAGACGCATGATAGATATATAGATCATGCAAGTCCAAACAAGCAGCTTAAAAGTATGTAATAAGTATGCATTCATCACTCAACATCACACAATGCAATGTTTGGGTTGTAATTGTAATAGCTTCTACAAACAATGTTGAGGTAAGAGGTACTACAACCTACTTACTTATTTGATCAATGTTGACATGGACTAGTAAATACTAAATATACTTCACAGGATAATGGGGAAAAGGCAAGTTTTCCTGGACATTTAAGTATGACAAACGTACTAAAAACATTGGGAGTGACAATCATATCTTGAATGATAAAAGTAAAATAATCAACCTGTTTTAAATTACAGAGTATCCTCGGTTTTCTCACTATCCAAGCCAAGATATCTATAACTAACATCCAAGCCAGTCACACACAGAGCCACTCTTATACGGCCTTGTCACATATTTATACAGCCTTGGGCAGTGGGCACAGATAAACAAAGCTTGAGCTACTTCACTGCCAAGGCCAAGGTCGTACAACTGCCTTGGTACAACTTCACACGTCCGTCAAGCTAGCAGCAGATTCATATTCGCGAATCTGCTGCTGCCAGACAGATATTCGCCGGGCTCCAATATACTGCTACTGGCAGCAGATTCGGCGAATGTCTGTCAGCTGGCAGCATATTCGTGAACAACTTCCGCGGCCTTCTTGGCGCATCTTAGACGCGAGCAGCAGATTCAGATATTCGCCGGGCTCGAATATACTGCTACCAGCAGCAGATTGGGCGAATGTCTGTCAGCTGGCAGCATATTCGTGAACAACTTCCGCGGCATTTTTCGCGCATCATCTGAACGCCAGCAGCAGATTCGCAACGTGATGTGTTTGAGTTGAGTTGTTCGGTGAGAGATGGGTACCTTCTAGGTAAGTAGGTATTGATCAACGTATTACTGACTTGAAGCAGTCAGTGAGTAGCACCTCTAACCTCCTACTTACCTAGAAGGTACCCATCTTTCACCGAACAACTCAACTCAAACACATCACGTTGCGAATCTGCTGCTGGCGTTCAGATGATGCGCGAAAAATGCCACGGAAGTTGTTCACGAATATGCTGCCAGCTGACAGACATTCGCCGAATCTGCTGCTGGTAGCAGTATATTCGAGCCCGGCGAATATCTGAATCTGCTGCTCGCGCCAAAAAGGCCGCGGAAGTTGTCACGAATATGCTGCCAGCTGACAGACATTCGCCGAATCTGCTGCCAGTAGCAGTATATTCGAGCCCGGCGAATGTCTGTCTGGCAACAGCAGATTCTCGAATATGAATCTGCTGCTAGCTTGACGGACGTCAACTTCACTGCTGTGCGTAATGGCGGCTGAAGTATTTGACAATTGTGAAGCATTGAGCTCAAAACGGCGCAGACAATTAATCCCGTCACCGAAATGACTAACTTTATCACCATAAATAACTTTAAATCACCAAAATGAAAATGTCAACATATTGCGGATTCGGCAGATGGACTTCTTTAAAAATATTTAAACTTCAACTGACACCAAGGGTTAAGATTTGATACTACAGCTTATTTTCGAATACGAACATGAACAATTGTCTTCACACAATTCTGAGGCGTCGCGATTCTGAGGTGTGAAGTTGTGAATATCTGTCAAAGTGACACATCGCGAATATCGATCTACTGCTTAATTGACACACGTGATTCTTTTACGGTCCAGTCCTGGCGAATTCGTCGCAAATGTGACTCATCAAAACACATTGTTTGGAAATTGGGTTTGAATGTGTTGTCGGGGAGTGTGTCACTTGTAATTATGCAAGGTCATATATAAATTATGGAGCTATTGTGATAAGAAGTTGAAGTGGAACTAGACAGGTTTGCATTCTGGGATAGGTCTTGGCCACTTGAGATTTATTTGCAAAATGTTTTTTGTTTGTGTTTTACAGTCTTTCCACCTTTATAATTGTAATTGCATAAAGTACAATTTTTGTTCACTACCAAAACTACAAATGATATGACTTGAATATGTCCTTTCTCATGTGGAACTAAATAGTAAATATGTATCAATAAATATTCTCAGTAATATGTATTTACAATAGTATTAACAATAATTATTATCATATACGTGGGTGGTTTTGTTCCATAGGTACTATTTGTTATACAAAATAATTTGGGGTGACCTGTGGCAATGGGATGACTAAATATAATATTGTATGCCACCCCACCTAGTTACTAGTGATGACAGTGGAATATGATTTGGGGTAGTTGTTTCTGTTTGACTGCACTCGACTCGCACTGCTGCAGTGACTGAGCTGATGAATTGATCATGAATTGACCCTGTAGTTTGATTTATTAAGTTTCACTGGTGTGTCCACTCCTTGCTAGGTCGTACTATTTATCACTTTTAATTTGTAAACTGGGACATTGTTATGTGTTATGCTGGTGTTTTACTGTTGTATATTTTGTTTTCTCAATTTATCATGATCTTTAAGCATGTATGTTCTGACTTCTGCCAATATTTATTTCTATTTAATTATTTTTTTTAATGATAACTTGTGCTGAGCCCGGCATGAGACCGGCAAGCCTGAGTTCAGACACAGCTTCAGGCACGCCGGGCCTGAATTTGGGCCCAGCGCCGGCTCCGTGGTCCTGAAATTTGCGTCTCTACTGCTTACTGAAACTTTCGAACGATTCTTTGCAATTTCAATTACTTTCTAGATAGCTTTTTAAATTGTAATGCCAACGAAACCCATAACAAATTTATAGACGATTATTCATCAGTATTCAGTGTTTATCAAAGGGCCCCCAGTCTTACATTTTATTTCAAGGAATATACATCAGAATATATAAACATAATTTTGGTTTTTATTAAATCAGAAAATATATCCACTTGAATTTTATTTCAAAAATCTGTACAGTAATCATTTAATACAAATATTAAAAATCGGTTGGCGGAACGTGAACCCATAGGGCCCGTGTTGAAGGAAATTCTCTGCGCTACCTAGTATTTTATCTACCGTGCTCTCTGGCAGTGCTATTGCCCGGTATTGGTAGGGCAGGCGTCACACTTCCGTACACAACACTGTAGGTCAGGGGCAATAGAACACTGTACGTCGGTAGTGTGACGTTCAGGCTCGTCGGTAGTGTGACGAGCCTGAACAAGTGGCGGGCGGTGTTGCCGGTTTGATGAAAACAAATTGGGAGGGTATTTTTTCACTATCAATCGCAACTTTCAGAGGCGTCCTCGGGCCCCGATGGGGGGGGGGGGGCGATGGTAGAACTGAGGCGTCTTCAGGCAGCGATGGGGGGGGGGGGGAGATGGAACAGAGGCGTCTTCAGTCAGCGATGGGTGGTGGGGGGGGGGGGGGGGGGGCGATAGTAGAACAGAGGTGTCTTCAGGCCCCGATGGGGGAAGCGATGGTGGAAAAGAGGCGTCTTCAGGGCAGCAATGGGGGATGATGGAACAGGGCGTCTTCAGGTATAAACGATGGGGAGAGATGGGGGAACAGAGGCGTCTTCAGGCAGCGATGGGGAAGATGGAACAGAGGCGTCTTCAGAAATCGATGGGGGGGGGGGGCGATGGTGGAACAGAGGCGTCCTCAGGCAGCGATGGGGGAGATGGAACAGATGCGTCTTCAGGCAGCGATGGGGGGGGGGGGGGCGATGGTGTAACAGGTGTCTTCAGGCAGCCGTGAAGAGTACGATGGTGGAACAGAGGCGTCTTCAGGCAGCGATGGGGGATGGTGGAACAGAGGCGTCTTCGGGTATAAGCGATGGGGGAACAGAGGCGTCTGCAGGCACCAATAGATGTGAGGGTGGAACAGAGGCGTCTTCAGGTACCGATGGGGGAGATGGGGAACAGAGGCGTCTTCAGGCAGCAATGGGGGGGGGGACGGTGAAACAGAGACGTCTTCAGGCAGCGATGGGGGAAATGGGGGAACAGAGGCGTCTTCAGGCAGTGATGGGGGAGATGGGAAACAGAGGCGTATTCAGGCAGCGATGGGGGGTTGCGGAACAGAGGCGTCTTCAGGCAGCGATAGGGGGATGGTGAAACAGAGACGTCTTCAGGCAGCGATGGGGAAATGGGGGAACAGAGGCGTCTTCAGGCAGTGATGGGAGGAGATGGGAAACAGAGGCGTATTCAGGCAGCGGTGGGGGATTGCGGAACAGAGGCGTTTTCAGGCACCGATGGGGGAGGCGATGATAGAACAGAAGCGTTTTCAGGCACCGATGGGGAGATGGAACAGAGGCGTCTTCATGCATCGATGAGGGGGGACGATTGTGGAACAGAGGCGTTTTCAGGCCGCGATGGTGACAATGGTGGATAGGGGGATGGTGGAACAGAGGCGTATTCAGGCAGCTTTGGGGGATGGTGGAACAGAGGCGTCTTCAGGTATAAGGGATTTGGGGAGAGATGGGGGAGCATCGACGCCTTCAGGCAGCGATTGGGGGGGGGGGGGGGGCGATGGTGGGACAGAGGCGTCTTCAGGCAGCAAGGGGGTGATGGTAGAACAGAGGCGTCTTCAGGCACTGATGGGGGGGGGCAATTGTGGAACAGAGGCGTCTTCAGGTAGCGATGTGGGGGATGGTGGAACAGAGGCGTCTTCAGGCAGCGATGGGGGAAATGGGGAACAGAGACGTCTTCAAGCAGCGATGGGGGGCGATGGTGGAACAGGGGCGTATTCAAGCAGCGATTGGGGAGATGGGGAACAGAGGCGTATTCAGACAGCGATGGGGATTGCGGAACAGAGGCGTATTCAGGCAGCGATGGGGGATTGCGGAACAGACGCGTATTCAGGCACCGATGGGGGAGGCGATGGTAGAGCAGACGCGTATTCAGGCACCGATGTGGGAGGCGATGGTAGAGCAGACGCGTATACAGGCACCGATGTGGGAGGCGATGGTAGAGCAGACGCGTATTCAGGCACCGATGTGGGAGGCGATGGTAGAGCAGACGCGTATTCAGGCACCGATGTGGGAGGCGATGGTAGAGCAGACGCGTATTCAGGCACCGATGTGGGAGGCGATGGTAGAGCAGACGCGTATTCAGGCACCGATGTGGGAGGCGATGGTAGAGCAGACGCGTATTCAGGCACCGATGTGGGAGGCGATGGTAGAGCAGACGCGTATTCAGGCACCGATGTGGGAGGCGATGGTAGAGCAGACGCGTATTCAGGCACCGATGTGGGAGGCGATGGTAGAGCAGACGCGTATTCAGGCACCGATGTGGGAGGCGATGGTAGAGCAGACGCGTATTCAGGCACCGATGGAGGAGGCGATGGTAGAGCAGACGTGTATTCAGGCACCGATGTGGGAGGCGATGGTAGAGCAGACGCGTATTCAGGCACCGATGTGGGAGGCGATGGTAGAGCAGAGGCTTTTCAGGCACCGATGTGGGAGGCGATGGTAGAGCAGACGCGTATTCAGGCACCGATGTGGGAGGCGATGGTAGAGCAGACGCGTATTCAGGCACCGATGTGGGAGGCGATGGTAGAGCAGACGCGTATTCAGGCACCGATGGGGGAGGCGATGGTAGAGCAGAGGCTTTTCAGGCACCGATGTGGGAGGCGATGGTAGAGCAGACGCGTATTCAGGCACCGATGGGGGAGGCGATGGTAGAGCAGACGCGTATTCAGGCACCGATGGGGGAGGCGATGGTAGAGCAGACGCGTATTCAGGCACCGATGGGGGAGGCGATGGTAGAGCAGACGCGTATTCAGGCACCGATGTGGGAGGCGATGGTAGAGCAAACGCGTATTCAGGCACCGATGTGGGAGGCGATGGTAGAGCAGACGCGTATTCAGGCACCGATGTGGGAGGCGATGGTAGAGCAGACGCGTATTCAGGCACCGATGTGGGAGGCGATGGTAGAGCAGACGCGTATTCAGGCACCGATGTGGGAGGCGATGGTAGAGCAGACGCGTATTCAGGCACCGATGTGGGAGGCGATGGTAGAGCAGAGGCTTTTCAGGCACCAATGGGGAGATGAAACAGAGGCGTCTTCATGCAGCGATGGGGGGGGGGGCGATGGTGGAACAGAGGCGTCTTCAGGCCGCAATGGGGCGATGGTGGAACAGAGACGTCTGCAGGCACTGATGGGGGCGATGGTGGAACAGAGGCTTCTTCAGGCAGCGATGCGGGGCGAACAGAGACGTCTTCAGACAGCGATGTAGGGATGGGCAAACAGAGGCGTCTTCGGGCAGCGATGGGGGTGATGGTGGAACAGAAGCGTCTTCAGGCAGCGATAGGGGAGATGGGTGAACAGAGGCGTCTTCAGGTAGCGATGGAGGAGCAGAGGCGTATTCAGACAGCGATGGGTGGGGAAGGGGCGGATAGAGGCTGAAGTCTGGGGAACCTGTGGCGCTGGCGTCTGTCCTCCAAGTGAACGGTGCCTTGCGACAGCGACGCACCAGGCAGGAGACAGACCAGGACAGTCTGCTTTACGTGCCCCGTGCTAGGACTGAGGCAGGGAAAAGGTGATTTTGTAGTCGTGCTCCCAGCCTGTACAACTGTATTCCTGCTGAACTCGCGGAGCTGGGACCGCGGAGCTTCTGCCGCGCGCATTGAAACGCGAACTTTTAGCCGTTGCGGCTGAGTGAGCCAGGGCCTCACGTAAGTAAGTAACTGGGTGGACGTATGCCCACCCAGTGCTCCAAGATGCCCACCCAGTGGCGATAATTTCCCCACCCAGTTGTAAACTATGAAATTACGGGCATCCGTAATCTTCCGTCCCCTCCCGGTGACCAAAAAGCAACCAAAGAACCATTCTGGCATCGGCGCAGTCAATTTGTCCTGTTTGGGAGCATTTGGATGCGCAAGGAAAGACAATAATCAAGAATGGACTCAGGACTGGAAATGTGTATTATTATAGTCATGTTTGGGCAGTGTGTAAAATACCTGCATATTATTTGGCTTTGCTGCTGCATTTCCGAGGCGCTGTTTCGAAGCTAAACACTTCAACCGCCGGGTCCTGAGGCCACTTTTTTTATAAGAATGGCTTCAGGTCAACAGTGTAAATTGGGCCTCCGGCCATCCGAAAAAAAACAAGTTTGCTTACCACCACAGTTCAAGTTTGACCATGCTACCTAAAAAAGACGGGGCACATTGTTTTGTTTTCAAGAAAAGAAACGTTTTCAAGAAACTTTGTCTGGGAGTACCTGGAAGTCAAGGGCCGACGCAAGCGGGATCCGGATGCACCAACATACCAAAAGCGCGAGTTTGTGGCGCAATCCATCACAGAAAAAAAACTACGAATTCGAGTCATTATTATAGTCATTCATTATGATCTAGGTAGCTGTTACCCAGATCAACACAGCACAGTCGCTGCTATATACTAGCTGCTGTAATGGACATTTCTCATTACTGTGTGATTTGGGGTTCAGATAAAATCGAATAAATATGGTTCATCGTGTTTCCGTCGTTTTTTATTCACGATCTCAGCGCCTTTCCATGGAAGATGGTTTATTCCAGCAAAGTCAAGTTAAGATGGATGCAAAGTTTGGATGCAAAGCAAACCACACATCCACGCTAAAAAGTAGACAGTGAAAACTTAAAGGCCAGGGAAAAAAACACTCCGCCGGCCTACATGCTTGTAAACTGTTTCAACACGAAAGCATTGCTGCGGCGATACTGGCGAGAGTTCCACGTTTCGGTGCTGTGGTCGCTAAGTCCTGCTTCAGACTTCTTCGTGTTCTTCGTGTTCGGGCCATGGGAACTCCGGTTACAGCAGATACAATGATACAGATGAAGAACTGAGCAGAGGGGCGCCTGGCAAGGATGCCCTCACAACTCCATTATAACCAGAGAGAAGCCTCTTAAATCCCAGAAGTAAACCGAGAAGCCTTAGAAAACTTGTAACAGAAGAGAAAATACTCAGTTATTTAAATATGTCACTAACGGCCGTAATTACTAACGGCAAGTAATCAGCTGAGGAATTTCGTTTTTTTCCGCCCTCGAAGCGGCGCGAACAGTTCTTCTGCCTATATTTAATTAAAGGGAATAGTTCACCTTTAACATGGGGTTTTGGACTGAGATAGCAGATTTGTAGAGCAGATCTAAAAATGGGTTGTGGTGAAATAATTACCTCCCTCCGTTAAAGGGAGTGTGCCTACTGTTTTGGAATGTCAAAAATATTTTTCATACGGTAAGTAGCTGTTGGTTTGATTGTTGTATATGATGAAATTCACATCTGGAGCCCTTTTAGTTTAATTTTCACTTATATTGTTGCTTTTTTGTTTTTTTCGATATCTATAAAACGATCGCCACTATGGTGATGTTATGTAAAACGGCGCACATAAGACAATACAATTACGGTCACATCATGCAAGATAGAAAGACGAGTTTTGCACAGCACGTTCTTGCCACTGTGAATTTATTATGTTCAAGTTTCGTAGCTCTAAATTGATATCTTCTTCAAAAAATGGCCATCGGCCATCATCGAAATGGCCATCATCGGAAAACATGATGGCCGTCCAGTTTCTGTTCGGCTGCTGCTATCAGCGTGCACGAGCTGCTTTGTTGAATTGCTATTGGCCGGCGCTAACAATATGCTAGCAGTTTAATCGATAGTTGCAGTGCTTCTAGTAGCGGAAGCCCTCTGGAGTCTACCCGATAACTTTTTGCTCCCAAGCAAATTCCTGGAGTCTTTTAATATATCAGCAACTAGGGTGAATCTGGAGAAATGAAGTATTGGTTCAATTCAGAAAATTGTGTTCTATAGACCAGTGTCAATAACCCCAACTAAGCGCCCCCAAGCAGTTGCCCCCCCCCCCAAAAAAAAAAATCCAGCAGAGGGGCGTTTTGTGTTTGGCAGGGGCTGCGGATTCCAAAGGAAAGCCAAGGCCAAGGGAAGCCAAGGGGAGCCTCTGGCCGCCTGATGGGGCCTCTGGCCGCCTGAGGGGGCGCTCTGGCTACCTGATGGGGCGCTCTGGCCGCCTGAGGGGGCGCTCTAGCCGCCTGAGGGAGCGCTCTGGCTGCCTGAGGGGGCGCTCTGGCCGCCTGAGGGGGCGCTCTGGCAGCCTGAGGGGGCACTCTGGCCGTTTGAGGGGGCGCTCTTGCCGCTTGAGGGGCGCTCTGGCTGCCTGAGAGGCGCTCTGGCCGTCTGAGGTGGCGCTCTGGCTGCCTGAGGGGGCGCTCTGGCTGCCTGAGGGGCGCTATGGCAACCTGAGGGGGCGCTCTGGCCGCCTGAGGGGCGTTCTGGCCGCCTGAGGGGGCGCTCTGGCCGCCTGAAGGGGCGCTCTGGCTGCCTGAAGGGGCGCTCAGGCTGCCTGAAGGGGCGCTCTGGCTGCTTGAGGGGCGCTCTGGCAGCCTGAGGGGGCACTCTTGCCGTTTGAGGGGGCGCTCTTGCCGCTTGAGGGGCGCTCTGGCTGCCTGAGGGGCGCTCTGGCCGTCTGAGGTGGCGCTCTGGCTGTCTGACGGGGCGCTCTGGCTGCCTGACGGGGCGCTCTGGCCGCTTGAGGGGGCGCTCTGGCCGTCTGAGGGGGCGCACTGACCGCCTGAGGGGGCACTCTGGCTTCCTGAGGGGGTACTCTGGCCTCCTGAGTGGGCGCTATGGCCGCATGAGGGGGGCTCTGGACTCCTGAGGGCCTCTCTGGCAGCCTGAGGGGCGCTCTGGCAGTGGCGGCGGAAGAGGGGGGGGGGGGGGGGGGGGGGGGCAGGGGGAGGGGGTAGTTGCCCCCCAAACTCAACCGAGGGGCGCTTTGTGTTTTACAGGGGCTGCTGGCCTGAGAGGGGGCGCTCTGGTCACCTGAGAGGGGGCGCTCTGGCCGCCTGAGAGGGGGGGGGGGGGGCGCTCTGGCCGCCTGACAAAGGGCGCTCGGGCCGCCTGAGAGGGGCGCTCTGGCCGCCTGAGAGGGGCGCTCTGGCCGCCTGAGAGGGGCGCTTTGGTCAACTGCGAAGGGCGCTCTGGCCGCCTGAGAGGGGGCGTTCTGTCCGCCTGAGGGGGCGCTCTGGCCGTCTGAGTGGGCGCTCTGGCTGCCTGAGAAAGGGCGCTCTGGCTGCTTGCAAGGGGGCGCACTGGCTGCCTGAGGGGCGCTCTGGCAGCCTGAGGGGCGCTCTGGCAGTGGCGGTGGAAGAGGGGGGGGGGGAAGGGGGCAGTTTTCCCCAAACTCAGCCGAGGGGCGCTTTGTGTTTGGCAGGGGCTGCTAGCCTGAGAGGGGGCGCTCTGGTCACCTAAGAGGGGGCGCTCTGGACACCTGAGAGGGTGCGCTCTGGCCGCCTGACAAAGGGCGCTTGGGCCGCCTGAGAGGGGCGCTCTGGCCGCCTGAGAGGGGGCGCTCTGGTCACATGCGAGGGGCGCTCTGGCCGCCTGAGAGGGGGAGCTCTGGCCACCTGAGAGGGTGGCGCTCAGGCTGCTTGCAAGGGGGCGCTCTGGCCGCCGGATAGGGGGTATCTGGCCGCCTGAGAGGGGGCGCTCTGGCCGCCGGATAGGGGGTATCTGGCCGCCTGAGAGGGGGCGCTCTGGCCGTCTGAAAGGGGGCGCTCTGACCGCCTGAGAGAGGGGGCGCTCTGGCCGTCTAAGAGGGGGCGATCTGGCCGTCTGAGAGGAGGCGCTCTGGCCGCCTGAGAGGGGGCGCTCTGGCCGCCGGAGAGGGGGCGCTAAGGCCGCCGGAGAGGGGGTGCTCTGGCCGCCTGAGAAGGGGTGCTCTGGCCGCCTGAGAGGGGGTGCTCTTGTTTCCTGAGAGGGGGCGCTCTGGCCGCCTGAGAGGGGGCGCTCTGCCCGCCTGAGAGAGGTCCCTCTGGCCGCCTGAAAGAGGTCCCTCCGGCTGCCTGAGAGGGGGCGCTCTGGCCGCCTGAGAAGGGGCGCTCTGGCAGCCTGAAAGGGGGTGCTATGGCCGCATGAGAGGGGGTGTTCTGGCCGCCTGAGAGGGGGTGTTCTGTCCGCCTGAAGTGAGGGGCTCTGCCGCATGAGAGGGGCACTCTGGCCGTCTGAGATGGGGCGCTCTGGTCGCCTGAGAGGGGCGCTCTGTCCGCCTGAGAGGGGCGCTCTGTCCGCCTCAGGGGACTCTTTGGCCGCCTTAGGAGACTCTTTGGCCGCCTGAGGGGCGCTCTGGCCGCCTGTGTTTCAAGGCTTCATCTTACATGGATTTGAAAGGAAATAGTATCCGTTCACGAAAACACATGCTAATTTGGATCAATCAATATGCCAAACGTTTATATTTGATACACAAAAGCGTATACTTCAACAGACCATAATTTAGCAGACTTGTAAATCTTGAGGTAGAAGCAAGGTCGATTGAAACCCTGGCGGATCGTTAGATACAAATATATTATTTAATGATCAGCAGGGCAAGAAAACATTCCCTTTCGTTAGGCAAAACAGTTGTTTATATCTATGCGAAGTTAAAGTTTCATCCGATTCTATCCAGTTTATGAAACACTTGTTTATGTTCCACTTCAAATTTTCTGTGACGTTTTACGCATCCCTATATTTCAAATCCAGGATGAACCATAAAATATGTTACAAGCCCCTGTAGCTTAGTGGGAGAGCGCTGGACTTCTGACCTTTCCCGGTAGTGGCAGCCCGGGTTCGAGTCGCTTCGGCGCTCGCTATTGCTCCTGACTGGGA
Source organism: Chirona hameri (assembly GCA_036785665.1). Taxonomy (NCBI): domain Eukaryota; kingdom Metazoa; phylum Arthropoda; class Thecostraca; order Balanomorpha; family Balanidae; genus Chirona; species Chirona hameri. The sequence continues at coordinate 34,156 of JAXIVJ010003115.1, forward strand.
TGACCTGCGGCTGGTGGCAGCGGTCGCACTCAAGGTCAGGTGACGTCAGTGAGCGGGGCGGATCGTGTCCAGGTATGTCGGGCACGTACAACTTTCGTCTCTAAATTCTGCCGTACGCCAGGAATTGCTTGATCGGGTGGTGGGGTCAGGACCTGGGCAACAAGCTATGCTTATCGTGGATCCTGACCTAAGAAATCCATCCATTTAAAAACATTCGGACTAAATGTATTATTTATAAAAAAAACTTTGTGAAAAAAAATGGATCCGTTGGAACGGTTTCGTTAGAACGTTTTCTTTTGCAGCCTTCGTACGTGTTGTTGGCACGGCTTTTCCTAGTATATTTTTACAATGCAAGGGGCGGGGCCGATGGGGCCGGATTTGGAAGCGTTCGTACGTGGATCCGTTGGAACGTTTTTTCTTCTCTCGTTGGAACGTTTTTTTTTCTTCAGTGTTCGTACGTGTTGTTGGAACGTTTTTTTCTCCGTATTTTGACAATTGCAAGGGGCGGGGCCACGCAAATACATCGTTAAGCTTATTTTCGACTTATCTACGGGATGATCTGGGGGTCCGGGGGTGGAGACAGCCCCCCCCCCCCGGTAGGTCACAGCGCAGGGAGCGAATGCGAGCGGGGCGGTCTAAATGTGGGTCCCTGTGGTCGTAATTGCTGTAAAGTTTAGGTCAGGTTCGATTGTGTTATAACAATTTTGTAATTGCAATTTTGTAATTACAATTTTGTAATTACAATTTTGTAATTACAATTTTGTAATTACAATTTTGTAATTACAATTTTGTAATTACAATTTTGTAATTACAATTTTGTAAACAAATTCTCCAATATTTTAATAACATATCGAACCCAGCGAAAATTAGCCTGCCTACACATTGTTATTTATCATGAAGGCATATAATGTTTCATCACTCTATCTTTTGCGAATATGTACCAAACTCCTATGAACAATCAACTCTCATTTGAAAAAAGTGCATTGAAATCGGCAGTTTAACTTGGCCCCGGACGGCGAACTATTTAGTGTTCACGACTTATTAAAAAAGAAAAATCCCATCAATTTTCAACAAACAGGTATTTAATATATTACAGTGCACACATGACACATTTATCTAAACCGTTTACTCATAATCAATGAATAAACGTTTCAGAAAACCGTGATGCATTCCGCAGATTAACTTGGCCAAGGATGGCGACGTATTTAGTGTATGCGATTTGTTTCATTGACCGATCAGGGAGGTTGTCACGCTTCTTGGAGAACTTACTTCATTGCTGGCCCTATGACTTGTTTGTAAATAACATTCAAACCAGATATAGTGATGGAGTATGCTGTTCGTCACCATATGCTAGAAGATATTTTTTTAATTTCCCATAATTTATTTTTTGCAATATAAAATGTTGTTATTTCACTTTTAAATTGTGGCACGACCAATTTGAAACCACATATGTGCAAGGACGGATCCACGGGGGGGGGGGGGGGCAAAGGGTTCATGCCCCCCCCCTCCTTCCCCCCCACAAAAAGGTCCTGATACTATGTTTCCCCCCCCCCCCCCCGCCCCGCCCCCAACGGTCGGACGTACAGTTGTAAACATTGTCTTTGCAGCAGTCAAAATCCAGCTATCCACAGTGAAAATTTGCAAATTTCTCGACGCTTCGCGGCAGGACACAATGCGCAATTTTTGCTCAAACAAATTTGGAAATTGGAAAAATAAATTCATTAAGTGTCTGGCAGTCTCTCCTTGGCGGTACCTAATTGCTAGCCCCAGGGTCCATTCTCTTCATAAAATATTACTTTCAAACGGGCTACATGTTTAGCTAGTCTGCCGAGTTCCGAAAAAAGGCGACGCGAACGCAAAGACGCGGACATCGGCACTTGGAAGCTGCTCCAGCGGTGCCCAACTTGCTGGACCGAAGAGCTATTAGTGAGACCAGGCCAGGACTATCTCCCCAAGCCATCTCGCCCCAGGCTCCTCCAGATCCGCAGGGACCATTTATGTGCGGAAAAGTCGTTCTGTTTTCGGCAAATGAGGAAAAACAAATGTGTACGGAATTATGTGCGATATATATATATATATATATATATATATATATATATATATATATATATATATATATATATATATATATATATATATATATATATATATATTCGTATACTTTGGCAATATATCTTCATCTATGCAGGTGTTGTTGAATGCCAGAGCATAATTACATTTGATTCGTTTCTTTTCAGTTTGTTCTAAATGTCGAATAAGTGTTTTAGCTTCGTTCGGTAATCGATATATTATTTCACCTAAAGACATGCCACATGACTAACCAGTTTCAACATTCTTACGTCATCGTCAGAGCCTATTTGCATATAGGTACATATTAAGTGAACACTACGACATATTCAAAATATTATATATAAGTGCTGCTTTTTTAAATTATTTGAAATTGTTGACATTTGAAAATTCAACCTGAGCTTTCACGAGCTTGAGAGAGATGGGCACTATTCTTATGCTAAGTCAATAATTAAGGCACATTTGTTAAAATTAGTAAACTAAAATAAAGTGCTATTGATGATAATGATAACACAATACAAGTAAATGCACATTTGATGGATAGGTACACATACAAATATTTAACAACACTTGTGACATATTGGACAATATGTCACAAGTGTTGTTAAATATTTGTATGTGTACCTATCCATCAAATGTGCATTTACTTGTATTGTGTTATCATTATCATCAATAGCACTTTATTTTAGTTTACTAATTTTAACAAATGTGCCTTAATTATTGACTTAGCGTAAGAATAGTGCCCATCTCTCTCAAGCTCGTGAAAGCTCAGGTTGAATTTTCAAATGTCAACAATTTCAAATAATTTTAAAAAGCAGCACTTATATATAATATTTTGAATATGTCGTAGTGTTCACTTAATATGTACCTATATGCAAACAGGCTCTGACGATGACGTAAGAATGTTAAAACTGGTTAGTCATGTGGCATGTCTTTAGGTGAAATAATATAAAAAGGCGTTTTACTGGTATAATATTGTGGCCTAAATCCGAGGAGATATCATTTAGCGTCTTTGTTTTTTTTGGGGGGGGGGGGGGCGCTTGGCCCGAGGGGGCGCCCTGGGTTTATTTGCCCTCCCAACCGAAAATACCTTCCGCCGCCACTGTTCGGGCCACGATCGGGGCATGAACGCGGGCGCCAGAGGTAGGACACTATCTGGCATGTAGTATCTGATCACGACGCCTCGTTAAAGGAAATAGTTCACCTTGGAAATGTTTTACCCAACACGATTTTATTATATTTTGTAATACAATGTATTTTTATATTGTCAAAAATAGCCTTATATCGCGCCGATTCAGGACAGAAGGCCGTAATTTTGTATTGTTTATCAAAACTATATGCATACTCTCTGAGTCAGAGTCTTGACGTCACGCGAATGTAAACAATGGTTCAGCCAATCAGATTCGAAAGTAGTCGCGTAAAGATAGACTCGCATTGGAGATGTGCCAACCGGCGGCCGGCGATCGCTTGCTAGCACCAGCTGCAAGCTGATTGGCTGATGGTATAGCCTCTGCCCGGTCTAGAACCAGTACAACATTATTTCGCCAGCACCGCATTCCTTCGCCAAAAACTCAAATATATTCGGCTGGAGAGTCTTTTCAGTCAAGAAAACTTGCAGATAGGGGTTTCCCAACAGGGGCTACAAAACTGCTATCTCAGTTTAAAACTAATGTTGAAAGTGAACTATTTCCTTTAATATCCGCTCAGCCGCCCGGGCGGCGCGGCGGCCCCTTGTCAGAGACTGTACTTGGCGTCAGGCGGAGCGGGGCGGAGCCAGAACGCCAGCTGCTATCTACGATTTCTCGTGAAATACAAAGAGAAACTTACTTCTTTCTCCACATATATCCATCAGTTGTCCAAACCAAAGCCATATTGGTAGGTTTGAGCTCAAGATGCACCGTATGGTTGAATTTCAAGACAACTTTCAAGGTGACCTATTCCCTTCAAAGGGAAATAATGACCTTTTCCCACACAAATGGAGTTATTACTTGAAATTGACCGACGAGACCAAAATATATTGTAAATTCATCACATTATGCATAAAACTTTTCTACCGAAAGATATTTCAAGTTATAGTTGATAGCGATCCACACTTAAAACGGTCGGTACTCAGCAAGCACTTGGTAACGAATTCAGTGAATTAGCCTCCCTTCGCATTGTTATTTATCATGCAAGTATGCAATATGTTTCCTGCACTCTATCGTTTGCGAATATGTGCCGATCTTTTATGAACAACCAACAATAATTTTAAAAAAAAATCGGCAGTTTAGTTTCGCCCTGGACGGCGACTTATTTAGTGTATGCAGTTTGTTGAGAGGTAATTCAACGAGAGGTATAATAGGTATTCAACGTTAAACAGATTGATGTCACGTTTCGTTAGTGGAGAAAAACACCGATCATGAACTCCAAAAGAAGTATATGTACTTGCTCAGTGGCGCACGCAGGGGGGAGGGGGTCAAAGGGGTCAACTGACCCCCCCCCCCCCGCAAAAAAAAATGAGTGGCCCACATAAAAAGGACCCGTATTCTGGCCCATACCTGGCAGGGGCCCGGTCTTGGCAAGGCCTGATGGAGGCAGGGGCCCGATGCTGGCAAAGGTGTGGCATGGGGGCCAGTCAGGACGAGGGCCCGATCACAACAGGGCTCGGTCCTTGCATATTCTTGATACGGGCCTATTTCCGGCAGGGGCCCGGTCTTGGTCAGGTCCGATCGAGGCAGGGGCCCGGTGCTGGCAAAGGCGTGACATGGGACCCGGTCAGGAAGAGGGCCCGAACACAAGAGGGACCGCTCCTTGCAAATTATTTGATATGGACCCTTTCCTCATAGGGGCCCGTTCCTGGTAGGGGCCGTTACTGGTAGGGGCCCGTTCGCGAGTTTCCGAAGTCCCACACTATTCAGATCTGGCTCAAACGGGTGACGTCACCGCGCTCCGTTGACGGCAGGCCGCCCATATTAACAGGCTTTTAAGTTAGCGAAGATAAACTCGGTCGTTGTGTTGTCCATAGTTGATGGGTTCTAGTTTTAGCGAGCTCTTTTTCTCTTTTTTCCTTCAAATTCTTCGGAATCGATTGGCGTAGCGGAACGCACAAACAGCCATTAGAGAGCATGCAAAAAGTCAATGATAATGTGTAATGAACAGGTCAGTCACGTGGATTCTCCGTTCACCACGCACACTGGAAGGTGAAGGGGTCTGATAATTACGCGTCCTGGAAGGGGGGAAGTCACCCCCTGATATCTCAGCTCCTATAAGACCTAGAATAACGAAATTTGGGAGGTAGGAGGGGGCTGTAGAGAACTCTATTATGTGCAATTTTCATGCCCCTAGGCATGACACTTGGTCTTCAAGGTCAAATGACATCATCAAATGTAAATTTTCCCCAAATATGAACTTCTTCAGGTAGGAACAAACCGAACACAAAACACTCAAAAGCTCTTGGAACGCACTTTCGCATTGATATACTCAGTTTTGAGCTCAGATAGATAGTGTAGACACCACTGGTCATCAAACTTAAAAATGACAATTTTAGGCGAAGAGTTGGCCAAACACGCCGCTTTGTAACTATCTATCTGATGAACTATGTTTCTACTTTAACCTGACCTGGTGCATCGGCGTATCCAAGGGGGGCTACAGGGGTCATGCCCCCCCACACCCTGGAGGCCAGCGGGCCCCTCCGGCCAGCGGGCCCCTCTGGCCAGCGGGCCCCTCTGGCCTTTTACCTTTAGAGAACCCTGTCAATCTGCTGCGGGCCTCAGCCAGCATTTGTATAGGGCTTGCCGACCTGAAGAGGGCCTCTATCGGCATTTGGATGGCCCTACCGATCTGTAAAGGGCCCTCTTACAGCATTCAGGGCCCTGTCGATCTGTAGAGGGCCCTCTCAGGCCGACGTAGGACACAGACAGGCCGACAGAAGGCCCTCTCAGGCCGACGGAGGGCCCTCTCAGGCCGACGGAGGGCCCTTTCAGAACGACGGAGGGCCCTCTCAGGCCAACGGAGGGCCCTCTCAGGCCGACGGAGGGCCCTCTCAGGCCGACGGAGGGCCCTCTCAGGCCGACAGAGGGCCCTCTCAGGCCGACGGAGGGCCTTCTCAGGCAGACGGAGGCCCCTCTCAGGCCGACGGAGGGGCCTCTCAGAACGACGGAGGGCCCTCCCAGGCCAACGGAGGGCCCTCTCAGGCCAACGGAGGGCCCTCTCAGGCCAACGGAGGGCCATCTCAGGCCGACGGAGGGCCCTCAGGCCGACGGAGGACCCTCTCAGGCCGACGGAGGACCCTCTCAGGCCGACGGAGGACCCTCTCAGGCCGACAGAGGGCCCTCTCAGACCGACGGAGGGCCCTCTCAAACCGACGGAGGGCCCTCTCAGAACGACGGAGGGCCCTCTCATGCCAACGGAGGGCCCTCTCAGGCCAACGGAGGGCCCTCTCAGGCCGACGGAGGGCCCTCTCAGGGCGACGTACGGTACCAGTCAGGAAGTTTTGATGAAAGAAAAAACATGAACTTTGACGAATCTGAGTTCTAAATTCGGATCAAATCGACCAGTTGGAAGACAAACATCTTATTTAGAGCTGTAAATTGAGTATACTCGTAAAATACCCAAACCCATTATATTGTATTCACATTTATTATAATAAGCAAAAACTTCGTTTTATCGGTAATTCTTTTCAGAAATTAGTAGCTGTACCAACTCACTTGCCATTGCTGGGAGCAGTGGCGTGCTCCTGTAATCTGGCGGCTTAGAGGCATGGATTTGTGGATCGACCGAGATTCTCCACTGGTCTCGTGGCGCAATGGATAACGCGTCTGACTACGGATTAGAAGGTTCCAGGTTCGAATCCTGGCAAGATCGAATACTTTTACTTTCCTTGTGTTACCTGTATAGTGTGCAGCGTTCATTGCCGAGTCGCGTTTGTAATTAATATGTGAAGAATTTCATGCTTGGTAAGCAACTAAATAAATTACTCATATAGTGTCAATTATTACCGTTAGGAGAACGTAGCGTTATGGTGACCTTGGAAGAGCGCTGTCATTGGCCCGTCATTGCCAGGGAATGACGTCACGTTAAGGTGACGTCATTCCACACCAATAGGAGGCCAGAGATCTGAATAGTGTGGGACTTCGGAAACTCGCGGCCCGTTCCTGGTAGGGGCCCGTTCCTGGTAGGGGATCGTTCCTGGTAGGGGCCTGATCAAGATAAGGCCCCGGCGCTGGCAGAGCCGTGATATGAGGCCAGGTCAGGTCGAGGGCCCGGTCACAACAGGGCCCCGTCCTTGCAAATTATTGATATGCTCCCGTTCCTGGTAGGGGCCCGTTACTGGTAGGGGTCGTTCCTGGTCAGGTCGAGGGCCCGGTCACAACAGGGCCCCGTCCTTGCAAATTATTGATATGCTCCCGTTCCTGGTAGAGGCCCGGTCTTGGTCAGGCCCGATCGAGGCAGGGGCCCGGTGCTAACAAAGGCGTGATATGGGGCCCGGTCAGGACAAGAGCCCGGTCACAACAGGGTCCGGTCCTTGCAGATTCTTGATACGGGCCCGTTGCTGGTATACCGGTTTGGTCAGGCCCGATCGAGACAGGGGCCCGGTGCTAAGAAAGGCATGATATGGGGCCCGGTCAGGACGAGGGCCCCGACCGCCGTCACAACAGGGCCCGGTCCTTGCAAATGTTTGATACGGTCACGTTCTTGTGACACGAGACCGTTCCTGGTAGGGTACCGGTCTTGATCAGGCCCGATCCAGGCAGAGGCCCGGTGCTGGCAAAGACGTGATATGGGGCCCAGTCAAAACGAAGGCTCGATCACAACAGGGCCCGGTCCTTGCATTTGCTTGATACGGCCCGTTTCTGGTAGGGGTCCGGTCTTGGTCAGGTCCGATCGGGGCAGGGGCCCGGTGCTGGCAAAGGCGTGATGTGGGGCCCGGTCAGGACGAGCCGCAGGGGCGGCGGATTCGGGGGGGGGGGGGGGGGGGGGGGCAGCGGGGGCAGCCGCCTCCGCTGGCAAAATCAAGCGGGGGCAAAACTATCTTTTTGCCCCCCCCATCTTCCGTAGTCGAAAATGACATATCCTTTACAATATATGGTACAAATGACGAGCATTGCAAAAGTTTTTACAAAAATACTTAATATGGCAGTAAAATATGGCAGTTTGTCCTTGAGGCAAAAGTGACGCAAATATATATTTGTCTACTGAAAACGGGTCTTGTTTTCTGGTAGCTATTACATTGCAATTGTATGTTACCCTAACTTAATGTCCGGGCTCTGGCAACCCTGATAGATCGCCATTCTAAATCACGATATATCATCATCATCACCTTTAAAGGAAATAGTTCACCTTCAACATTAGTTTTAACCCTCGCCCTACGGGAGCTTTTTCACCTTCGCCCTACGGGGGGGGGGGGGGCCTGACAGGCCCCCCGGTTAACTTCCAAACCAAGCAACTTAGAGCAATGCGGTAAGAACCATCATGTTGCCTGTCATGAGAGGAATCTAACAGTATGTGATTTTTAGGTTTCAAGTCAACAGGTGACCTTCCAAGGTCAAGTGAATGACCTCGGATTTAACACGTCCAGAACAGCGATTTTGCTCTTCAGAAAACCTCGAAATTAGAAATGGATAAATGTAAATCAAAAGGCATGTTCCTAGACCATTTTTGGCTCAGAAATACAAAAAAGGTAATTATTTGTTCGTATCTTGGCTAAAAATGTCAAAAAGTTATTAAAAAAATGACGTCATCAGTTCCTTACACTTAGGAAGCCATCACTCAGTCAAAAATGAAGATATTGCTTTGAAATTTGGTATGGGTATTGTCCATACTCAGTTCTCTCACATATATTCCGGTTTTTCTAATTTCTTTGAAAATTTTGATTTTGTGGGGATTTTTTCCAAAAAGAAGAAGTTTATTTTTGTTTTAGGGGTCAAAAACCCAAAATTTTGCAAATCCAACATTCCCATTTTAAAGAGAATGCCATTTTGTATCTTTCGTGATTTGCGTTTGAAATTTGCTTTAAAACTCTGTTTTCTACGATTTTTTCAAATATTTCTTTTTAAAAAATCAACATGACGTCATCAAAACATTATTTTCTCCCAAACTACTCGACCAATTTCAATTAAATTTTTACAGTCTACGTATAATTGTTGTAAACTCAGCTAACAAAAATTTCAGCACGATGCACTTCATGTGTCAAAAGTTATTCAAGAAAAACATCAGGGGGGGGGGGGGCGGTCAGCCCCCCCGTAGGGCGAGGGTTAAATTGAGATATAATTTTTGTAGCCCGTGTTGGGAAACCCCTATCTGTAAGTTTTCTTGACTGAAAAGACTTCCCTGCCGAATATATTTGATTTTTTGGCGAAGGAATGCGGTGCTGGCGAAATAATGTTGTACTGGTTCTAGCCCGGGCAGAGGCTATACCAGCAGCCAATCAGCTTGCAGCTGGTGCTAGCAAGCGAACGCCGGCCCCGGTTGGCATATCTCCAATGCGAGTCTATCCTTACGCGACTGCTTTCGAATCTGATTGGCTGAACCATTTTTTACATTCGCGTGATGTCAGGACTCTGACTCAGAGAGTATGCATATAGTTTTGATAAACAATACAAATTTACGACCTTATGTCCTGAATCGGCGTGATATAATGCCATTTTTGACAATATAAAAAGAAATTGTATTAAAAAATAGAATCAAATCGTATTTGGTAAAAAATTTGCAAGGCGAACTATTTCCTTCAAAGGAAATAGTTCACCTTCAACATTAGTTTTAAACTGAGATAGCAGTTTTGTAGCCCGTGTTGGAAAACTCCTATCTGCAAGTTATCTTGACTGAAAAGACTCTCCAGCCGAATATATTGGATTTTTGGCGAAGGAATGTGGTGCTGGCGAAAGAATGTGGTGCTGGATCTAGCCCGGGCAGAGGCTATAGTCCAGGGACGGATCCAGGGATGGGGGCAAGGGGCCATGCCCCCCCCCCCAAAGGTCCTGGAACTATGATCCCCCCAACGGTCGGACTTACAGGTGTAAAGATTCCCCTGCAGCAGTCAAAATCCAGCTATCCACAGTTAAAAAACTTGCAAATTTCGCGCCACTCCGCGGCATGACACAATTCGCAATTGCTTATACAAATTTGGAAAATGGGAAAAGGAATTAATCACGTGTCTGGCAGAGGTTCTCCTTGGCGGTACCTAATTGCTAGCCCCAGGGCCCACTCCTTTCATAAAATATTAAAGCGGGCTACATGTTTAGCTAGTCTACCGAGTTCCGAAAAAGGCGAGCGAACGCAAATACGCGGATATCGGCTCCCGGAAGCAGCTCCAGCGGTGCCCAACTTGCTGGACCGAAGGGCTAATAGTGGGACCTTTCCAGAACCGTCTCCCCGAGCCAGCTCGACCCAAGCCATCTCGCCCCAGGCTCTTCCAGATCCACAGAGGCCATTTATGCGTGGAAAAGTCGTTCTGCCTCTTGCTGCTTTTAAACCGTTTGCACTGTTACCAGTTGTTCGTTACAGTTCGGTACATATGTTTACAGTTATTATCATATGTACTATTGAGCGCTGACTGCCACCGGTCATCGTGATTTACTATCCGAGGAATATGTATATGAAACACTACCTTAATTTCAATATTTTTAATCATACCGAGATGTGCAACTAAGAATAGGGGTTACCTGAGGCTTGGCTCCACTCATGGTCTGGTTCCAATATAAAAAATCGTTTTCCACTACCTAAAATTTAAATTTCACGCCGCTTTGCAGCGTCACATCGGTTGCCATCGTCATAACGAAGCCAACGTCATCGTCTTCGGTTCGTTGTAACGGTTAATTGAATGAGTAGCGTTTTTAGTTTCTTTTCCTCCCCAAGGCCCATATTTCTGGGTTTTATCAGGCAAACCCGGAAAATTTCGTGCCGCTTCGCGGCGCTATATAACAAGTACCTACTATAACATGAAAACCACATTCAAAATGCTGCAAAGGCTTAAATACACGCATAAAAATGGGGGAACATTTTTTCTTATTTCAGCCGACCCCCCTCTAAAAAAAAAATCGGCGACGCCCCTGCCTACTCATCATTATTTCAGCCGACCCCCCTCTAAAAAAAAAATTCGGCTGACGCCCTGCCTACTCATCACCGTGCTACTAGCTTATCAACTTTTTGGAAATACTCCACCTGGATTTCCCCCCCCCCACCCATAAAAAAACACGGTTAGATTCCGCACCCTGGGCTATACTATCAGCAATCAGCTTTTAGCTGGTGCTAGCAAGCGAACCGGGCGGCCGCCGGTTGGCAAATCTCTAATGCGAGTCTATCCTTACGGCGACTACTTTCGAATCTGATTGGGCTGATCCATTTCTTAAATTCGCGTGACGTCAGGACTCTGACTCATGAGGAGTATTCATATGGTTTTGATAAACAATAATAATGTACGGCTTTCTGTCCTGAAATCGGCGCGATATAAGGCCATTGTGACAATATAAAAAGAAATTGTATTACAAAATATAATAAAATCGTGTTTGGGAACATTTTCCAAGGTGAACTATTGGCCTTTAATTTTCCCTTCAAATATTTCAACCTATGTATTTAAAGGAAATAGTTCACCTTCGGGAAATTTTCAGAACACGATTTTATTATATTTTGTAATACAGTTTCTTTTTTCCTTTTCAAAAATGGTCCTACATCGCGCCAAATTCAGGACAGAAGGTCGTAAATTATTAAATTTATGGTGTGCGTTATTGGTCTGCGCATGCTCCCCTGGCTGTGCTGGCACTTTCAGGACGGTACGGTACATCATATATGCGCCGCATTCCTTCGTCAAAAGGTCAAATATCTTTCGCTGGAGAGTCTTTTCAGCCAAGAAAAGTTGCAGATATGGATTCTCAACACGGGCTACAAAACCTGCTATTTCAGTTCAAAACCCCCATGTTGAGGTGAACTATTTCCTTTAAGCTATATGACTACGTGAACTGAATCAGAAAACGTAGGCCACGGGGGCCATGCCCCCCCCCCCCGTGCGATCCAGTTTACACTAGATAAAATGGGATTCCGTCAAGCTTTAAAAGAAATAGTTCACCTTCAACATTTAGTTTTAAACTGAGATAGCAGTTTTGTAGCCCTATCTGCAAGTTTTCTTGACTGAAAGGACCTCCAGCCGAATATATTTAATTTTTTGGCGAAGGAATGCGGTGCTGGCGAAAGAATGTTGTACTGGTTCTAGCCCGGGCAGAGGCTATACCATCAGCCAAATCAGCTTGCAGCTAGTGCTAGCAAGCGAACCCGCCGCCCGCCGGTTGGCACATTTCCAATGCGAGTCTATCCTTACGAGACTACTTTCGAATCTGATTGGCTGAACCCTTTTTACATTCGCGTGACGTCAGGACTCAGACTCAGAGAGTATGCATATAGTTTTGATAAACAATACAAATTTACGGCTTTCTGTCCTGAGTCCAGCGCGATATAAGACCATTTTTTGCCAATATAAAAATATATTGTATTAAAAAATATAATCAAATCGTGTTTGTGTAAAAAAAAATTCAAGGTGAACTATTTCCTTTAACCATTACGTCTATGGGCGTTGCATGGAAAGAATCGGGTTTGAAATATCTCTGATTGCATCCCCCCCCCTCGGCAGGTGAAAAGGTATTGGGGCCTCTCCCTGAGCAAAATCCTGGCTACGTGCCTGAATTGAATTGATCGAAGTCTTGCCCCCCATGTCAAAATAAAATCCGCCGCCACTGGGACGAGGGCCCGGTCACAACAGGACCCGCTCCTTGTATTTGTTTTATACGGGTCCGTTACTGACAGGGGCCCGTTCCTGGTAAAGGGCCGGATCAAGGTGCTGGCAGAGGCGTGATATGGGGCCCGGTCAGGTCTAGTCTCTTGCCAAAACTAGTGGCTAGAGCAAACATGAACTAAATTTATCCCTTTACAACTGAGAAATATGCGTTTTCCTCCCATAGGGTTACATTCAAAAGGTCACGATTATGACTTGACCTTAGGTCACCGATATAGAAAATCGGAGATATTGTAGTCCCTAATGACCTCATGGCATGCCATGAGTTTCATGTCGCTCGATTAGCCACTGTGCCGGTGGTGCTACCTAGAAGTTGTTTGGTGGTCATGTCATTTGATCACATCATGGTCATGTCCTGGTGACCTGACCTGACCTGGCCGGGACCCATTTTTTTGCCAAAACGTGGCTTAGCTATTCATTTCAAGTCGTCTTCATTTGTTTTCTGCGCACCGCGTTTTCTGATCATGGCGGAAAAACCAAGGGGGGGGGGGGGGGCGAAAAACCGCCCCCGCCCCCGAGTGCCTCCAGGGCTTAGCAGTCTATTCCTTACATACATACATACAGCCCCCGTCCACGAATCGTAGGCTCCCTTCACTATGACGTCACCCCGGGAGTAGAAATATCTTTACTCAGTTCGATCACGTGTTAAAAGCACGAACTTTACCGAAGGATGACGTCATAAGTTTAGCACATAGAGCACTAACTATCCGTTCTACAGATAACAACCATTCTTATTGTTTGGTCAAATGCACCTGCGATGGCGAAAATACTTGCATAAGTGGAAAATTTGAGACGTTCAAGTTAACCCTGCAAATCAAAAGGAAGGATTTCTTTTACCATAGGGAAAAGTGCCAGTTTTTTTTTATAGAAAATGGAATCCCTTTATATTTTACTGCCAGATGCTACCAAATGGGCATTGCATATTCCGTTGCGCGGCGAGGGTACCTAGTGTTTCAAACCTTTAAAATTGTGATATTTAAAGGAAATAGTTCACCTTCAACATGGGTTTTGAACTGAAATAGCAGTTTTGTAGCCCGTGTTGAGAAATCCTTACCTGGAACTTTTCTTGGCCGAAAAGACTCTCCAGCCGAAGATATTTGACTTTTTGGCGAAGGAATACGGCGCATATATGATGTACCGTACCATCTGAAAATGCCAGCACTGCCATGGAGCATGCGCAGACCAATAACGCACACCATAAAATCAATAATTTACAACCTTCTGTCCTGAATTGGCGCGATGTAGGACCATTTTTAAACAGAAAAAAAGAAACTGTATTAAAAAATATAATAAAATCGTGTTCTGAAAAAAAAATCCGAAGGTGAACTATTTCCTTTAAGTTTTTTGACTTCGAATAATCAACAGGGAAGAACATTAGGCTGGTGTCATTACATAATCTACCTCTTGATTTCCTGCCATACTGCTACTATCAAATCTGGGACGTTCTCAAACAGGACATGCGCCAAGTATGTCATGATTCTTGAGTATGGCTTGAATCTCTGAGAAGATCGAGAATAATGAGTAAAGAAGAGCTGAACAAACACATTACAAACTGGGATGAGAAGTGGAAGGACGAAATTGAGAGCAAGATGAGTATAATTTTATACAAGAAATGGAAGCAGCATGTATAGGAAGACAACATGTATGATAACACACCAGCATCTACAGTCAAATGTAAGAAAAAGGTTCATAAATGAGACCCTACATCAAAGAAAATCTCATCATGGATTTTATTTTTGATAAAGAAAGGAAAGAAATGGAAGTAAAGAAGGAATAACTATATACAAGTTGTGGAAAATGAGAAAGAAGAAACAAAAAGAGCTCTGTATCAGCGACGGCATGAAGCAACCCCAAAGTCAAGAACCTTAGGGCTTAGTTTGATAGTTTGATATAAAATAAAGTAAAGTAAATGAGGAGGCGATGCAAAGGCAATTCCCCAAAACTCATTGCAACCTGATTCCATCTAATTTGTGAGTTCATCACAATATTTGACGTGCTTTGGTGCATGTTATTTGATATCTTTGGTGCATGTGCAAATTGATTTTTGATCGGTGTCAAAATGTGATAGGTATGGCTGTGTTTCGCTATTGTTACTTTTTATTTCTATTTAATTTTATACTAATTTTTTGTTTTTGTTTTGTTTATGGTTTAATATTTTTATCTACCATTCCATCCCATCTTTTGTCTTATTTTGTTATATAGTTATTTCATTCATGCCATAGATTTGCTTTGCATCATTGCTTTTTGATTATAGGTGATTTTTTATGTGATCTTGATTATTGGTATTCAACGATGATTATCAGCAACAAGGGATATAATGTGATATTTAAAGTATATATGTCAATGTGTGTGGTTCTATCTGTGCAACTTTGCACATACATTGTGTATCCCATTGGTGATGTCAAATAAACAAATATACACTGTATCTCACTGTGTATGTGTACACATAGACCTTGTACATGTTACAACAAACAAACAAAAAACAGTACACTTCATAAATTAGCAGAATTATAATTTACTGGTTATGAGCAAGCAATCAAAATATGCTGACAATTTCAAGAAATAGGCTTCCTGACCTCACAGAAGAAAACAAAAACAGATTCAACCATGCAAGCATGATACTAGTTGTATATATATATATATATATATATATATATATATATATATATATATATATATATATATATATATATATATATATATATATATATATATATATATATATATATATATATATATATATATATATATATATATATATATATATATATATATATATATATATATATATATATATATATATATATATATATATATATATATATATATATATATATATATATATATATATATATATATATATATATATATATATATATATATATATATATATATATATATATATATATATATATATATATATATATATATATATATATATATATATATATATATATATATATATATATATATATATATATATATATATATATATATATATATATATATATATATATATATATATATATATATATATATATATATATATATATATATATATATATATATATATATATATATATATATATATATATATATATATATATATATATATATATATATATATATATATATATATATATATATATATATATATATATATATATATATATATATATATATATATATATATATATATATATATATATATATATATATATATATATATATATATTCGCTTCAGGCATCCGCAGAGGTTATATTCACATTAACCGATCACCACACCACTCGCCTGAGTGTCTTTCACACAAACATACACTTACACCCCCCCCCCTCTACGTCAAACACTATCTTCTGCTACAATAATCCCCTGCATGTATCCACTCAGCCCATCACACCGTTTACGCCATTGGATTATGCACTCACTCTGCCGCATCTTAGCTCTGGCTGAAGCCCTTTCTTCCTTTGCCTCAACCCAAACGTTGCAACCCCTCCACACTCTTTTCTTCCATTATCAAGAGTAAATCTAAATAATAACTTATCTGGTAAGCACCGAGTGACAAGAATTACGTACAATGACATGAAATACACAGACACACATACGCGTGCACCAGTGATACAGGCATATGCATAATGCAAGCATCATGTAACGGAGTGGTGTTTGAGAACCACTTCGCTGGTTTGAGAACCTCCTCTGTTATGCTACCGCTGAGGGTTGTCCTATTCATTTGATTGGTTCGGGCGACTGAGCATTGCGCCTGCGTGGAGTTCGACAGACCGGGCCGCCGCTGGCAGGAGGTGCCGCCGGACACGGTAGCACCCTGTGACGGACTCTGGATCTGACCGCCATCCACGCCGGACCGCTTGCCGGCTGGACATCAAATACCAATACAACTAACAACGCGAGAAGAAAGTCTGTCTGAGAGAGTGAGAGAGTGAGGGGTGGGAGTGAAGTGATTCGGCCTAGAGAGAGAGAGATATAGACTATCACGAGCCACGAACTATATTTAGTAGCGACAGCGGGAAAACGTTACAAATTGATACGCGTGACCCGGATACGTCGTTACAAACTGGTGCCGTTCTCCCCGGATATCGTCGGGCAAAATTCTTCAGACTTCTACACGACTACTTCTTCTGTTCTTCTGGACTTCTTAGATTTCTGGCGACTACCTCTACACGTCTTCAAGTATTAAAGGACGTCTAACAGTGAGCCAATTTTTTTTATCCTTAAAACAATCTCGCTTTCATTCATTTTGTTGTTGTTTTTTTTACTTGTTGGCTGTGTTGTGTTGTGTAATATTTTGGATTTCTTTTGTGAACTTGTTTTCTTGTTGAGTGAAAATGGATGTGACTTAAACATGTTCGTACATACCATGGGGAAGGGGCTTCAAAATTCAACGTTGGGCGATTTTATTGGATGAATACGGAGGAGATGTGAGCTACATACGAGGTAGCCAAAATGTGGTAGCTGATGCATTGTCTCGCTTTGGCCCAGGAATGGCGACCCGTGAGTCGTCAAATGGCCCCACTGATTACGTGAGCCTGCAGGAAGAGGAAAGCGAAAAAGGACAATGTTATGTAAATAGTGTACAAAAACCTAGTGTGAATGTTATCGACTCAGATCACGCACCTGTAGTGCAGCTGGAGAGAGATGTCGCATGTGAGGACCGTGGAGAGGAGGAAAACAAGGAGAAGTTTCGAGCATTTCTGAAAGACCATCCTGATTTTCAAACCATCCAGGCTGGGGACGTTGAGATTCAGCGTATTCTAAAAAAATTGGAGGACCCGAGTCATTCGAATCATGCTGAAATTTCAAAACATTATGTATTGGAAGATGGACTTTTGTATAGAGTTTCTGAGCATTCAAAATGTGGACGTTTTGTGGGCTTACAATTAGTTATCCCGGAGTTCTTGCAAAAACCATTGATAGATGAAATACACGCAGGATATTTCGGAGGTCACCTAGGTGTGGATAAAACGTATGATAGACTCCGATCTCGCTATTATTGGTCTGGCATGTATCGTGATGTTGTTGTGTTCTTGCAAGACTGCGCTGCTTGCAACATGCGGAAACTGCGCCGTGAACGGCCACCGCTACAGAAAATGCAAATTCCCAAGTACCCTTTTGAACAGATTGCTATTGACACCTGTGGACCATTTCCTGAGAGTTACAACGGAAACAGATACATCATTAACGTCATTGATTTATTTTCTGGCTGGCCTGAGTCTTTTGCGACTAAATCTAAAAGTGCTGAAACTGTCGCTCAAATTCTTATGGAGCATATCATTCTTCGACATGCTTGTCCAAGCATTATTGTTTCTGACAATGGAACGGAATTCTGCAACGCTGTAATCGATCAAATTGCTGCATTTTTCAACATTAAACATATTAGAACTTCTGTCTATCACCCGCAGTCAAACGGGAAGTGTGAACGACACCATTGACCCTATCCTCAAATATTACTCTAAAAGTTGAAAAATTACCAAATGCAAATTATTCCGATATATTTCGAGCACAGCTCTTCGTCCGTCGTTAACCCTAAACCTAGTCGCACAATGCAGAAATCGTCTCAATTGCCTTATCTATGCCCACAAAATTCAAATAATGCACTCCGTGACTATTTCATATCCCACCCCTCGGTTCCAATATCCATCTCACGATTCACATCCAATCACAACATGCAATTCATACAGCAGCAAGCAGCTTGGGTTTAGGCATACAACATACATTCTAAAACATCTTACAAGTACCGCGTAGCTATCCACAATACCTAGTGTGGAAGAAGTTGCCATGATGTAGTATTGTCATTAATTTTAGGCCTCGCATCTCGAATGCAAATAGTTTCAGCGATCCTCCTATCCGCTTCGTCTCTGCAGACACGCAGGATTCTGGCAGTCAAGGTGGTGTCATTAGGACTCAGTTCCGGATGTTTTTGAGTGACATGGTCCCAGAGTGGTGTATCCGCCTCCCCATTGATTCCACCCCTCCGATGTTCGTTATATCTCAGTCTCACTGGCCTGCTGGTCTCCCCTATATAATTATCCACACAGTGACTACATGTCAATTCATAGACCACGTTTTTAGTCCCACACTTCTTCTTCAGCCCCGCGTGGCACGAATGGCAGCGCCTACGTCCAGAGGGACATGGTAGTGGATTCAGACGTGACCTGACGAGCCGCTTCTTCAACGTATTGCTGTTGGTCCAGGCTATTTCAACTGGGAGACCCGAGCTTCTTGCCACGCTCTTCACCTGTGCCGCCACCCTGTCGCTGATAAAGGGTAGCCTGATGTAGGCGTTCTCCTTTCTCTTCTCCTTTCTCTGTTGTCTCCTATGTTCTTGCTCCTCTCTTCCTCTGTCTCTACCTGTTTCATACTTCCTTCGTTCTCTCCTTCGTTCTCTCCTGATGTGTTCCCTGATCATTTTCTCTGGATAACCATTCTTAGTGAAGAGATTTATCATCTTCTCGAGCCCTCTGTGTCTCGCTGCTGTGTCCGAGCCTATTCGGATCGCTCGGGTTATCTGTGACGTCAGTACGGCTCTTTTTGTCTCGCTTTGGACACAGGAGACAGGAGACTTTCTGGATAAACTGAGAGAGAAATACCCGATGGGATTTCCTGCTGGCAGCATTGCTTTCAGCATTGATGTCAAGAATTTGTATGGCAATGTGCCCACTGACGAGGCGATACAAGCGGTTATGGAGCTGATTCACGAGCACAAGGATGAGCTGAATCTGTTCGGACTAGCTCCAGAAGATGTTGAGGCCCTACTTACACATTGTTTACAAAACAACTACTTCCGATTCAATGAGACATTCTACAAGCAATCAGATGGCATTGCTATGGGTTCCCGCATTGCTCCATCTCTAGCAATAGTGTTCATGGGCAAGTTGGAAGCCGAGGCTATGCAGGTGGACAGGCCACAACCTGAGATGTATGTAAGATACATTGATGACGTGTGGGGCCTGTGGGTCAATGGCAGCGAGTCTCTGTCGGAATACCTGGACTTCCTAAACTCGAGACATGCGTCCATCTTATTCACAATCGAGCGGTCGGACACAAGTGGAGCGATTCCGTATCTGGACACATGGATCTGTGTGGGGGAAGACGCTTCCTACAGCACTGAACTGCATGTTAAACCTATGGCGGCACCAATCATCCTGCCGTATGACTCGACACATGCAATGGCAACACAAAGAGCCGTACTGACGTCACAGATAACCCGAGCGATCCGAATAGGCTCGGACACAGCAGCGAGACACAGAGGGCTCGAGAAGATGATACATTTCTTCACTAAGAATGGTTATCCAGAGAAAATGGTCAGGGAGCACATCAGGAGAGAACGAAGGAAGTATGAAACAGGTAGAGACAGAGGAAGAGAGGAGCAAGAACATAGGAGACAACAGAGAAAGGAGAAGAGAAAGGAGAACGCCTACATCAGGCTACCCTTTATCAGCGACAGGGTGGCGGCACAGGTGAAGAGCGTGGCAAGAAGCTCGGGTCTCCCAGTTGAAATAGCCTGGACCAACAGCAATACGTTGAAGAAGCGGCTCGTCAGGTCACGTCTGAATCCACTACCATGTCCCTCTGGACGTAGTCGCTGCCATTCGTGCCACGCGGGGCTGAAGAAGAAGTGTGGGACTAAAAATGTGGTCTATGAATTGACATGTAGTCACTGTGTGGATAATTATATAGGGGAGACTAGCAGGCCAGTGAGACTGAGATATAACGAACATCGGAGGGGTGGAATCAATGGGGAGGCGGATACACCACTCGGGGACCATGTCACTCAAAAACATCCGGAACTGAGTCCTAATGACACCACCTTGACTGCCAGAATCCTGCGTGTCTGCAGAGACGAAGCGGATAGGAGGATCGCTGAATCTATTTGCATTCGAGATGCGAGGCCTAAAATTAATGACAATACTACATCATGGCAACTTCTTCCACACTAGGTATTGTGGATAGCTACGCGGTACTTGTAAGATGTTTTAGAATGTATGTTGTATGCCTAAACCCAAGCTGCTTGCTGCTGTATGAATTGCATGTTGTGATTGGATGTGAATCGTGAGATGGATATTGAAACTGAGGGGTGGGATATGAAATAGTCACGGAGTGCATTATTTGAATTTTGTGGGCATAGATAAGGCAATTGAGACGATTTCTGCATTGTGCGACTAGGTTTAGGGTTAACGACAGACGAAGAGCTGTGCTCGAAATATATCGGAATAATTTGCAGTTGGTAATTTTTCAACTTTTAGAGTAATATTTGAGGATAGGGCCAATGGTGTCGATAGTACTCATAATTATTTTCCTCACAACGCTGAGCACAATTAACGGGAAGTGTGAACGGTACAATCGTGTACAAAACGACGTGTTAGCGAAATTAGTGGATAGAACTCAACGGAATTGGGATACAAAGATACCTTCTATTTTATCAGCTTATCGAACTGCCAAAAATGAAACTACAAAATTTAGTCCATTCTTTGTTCTTTATGGTCGTGATCCTGTCCTACCAGTGGATACTCTGTTGTCGCCAAAATACCGTTACCATGGGGACGAGTATGTCCCATCTATGCTTGAAACCATGCACAATGCTCATCATCACGTCCAACACAATTTGGAGAACAGTCACGAAAAGAACAGAGCGTATTATGACAAAAAAGCGAAACCTATCAATATTAATGTGGGGGATATGGTTTACTTTAGAGATCCTTCGGAAACTGCTACTTCAAAACTGGCTTCTAAATGGAAACCGTTTTATCGAGTGATTAAGGCCTTGAGTGATGTAACCTTTGTGATAAAAAATCAACTGTCTGGACACACAAAAGTAGTCAACGCAATCAATCTTCGGCGAGTAAAATCAGAAAACGTTTGGAAAAACCTTACCGACCACCCATCACACATTGACAGCAAATATCAGGAAAAATCGGCCAAGCAAAAATCGCACATACCCATCAGAGTTCAACCCTCCAGAGACGCAAAGTTCTCTGCTGGACCCGAACCTTGTGAACTTTCGGAACCTTGCTACGTGCCGGTAAGTAAGCCTCAACTGACCACAACGATTTCGGACGAGATTGAACCTCCTCAGGTAAGTGACAAAACAGATGACAAAGAAAAATCGGACGACCGACAAAACGATCAAACCACCGACAAACCAACTGACCAAGCAGACGATTCCATTATCGTAAACCCGTCTGAGCTACCAGACATTCCTAAGGTCGACTCTGACTTTTCATCTGACGACGACTTACCTTTAGCTGACTTACAAAGACGATGGAAACGACAGCACGTTTCAGACTCAGACAGTGAGGACAACTTACCCCTTTCAAAACTCGCAAAACGTTTACAGAAAAGTACGGAAGCGGAAGCCGAAACTACTAGTGAACCTGTTAAAAGACCGCTTACTCGTGACGAATCACCCCCTTCAGGAACAGAAGCAAAAAGTCCCCCTGAAAAATATTCTAGACATACGCTATCTGATTTCGAATCTGATTACTCTGAATCTGAAGTATTTGAGGTAGACGGCAAAGGTGCTTGCATGAGTGTGAATGTGACTAACCCGAGTAAGTCTGTGCTTCTGGCAAAGTTGATGGACCAGCAGACAAAGTTGATGAGCCTGTTTGAAAAGTTATAGAGCAGTGAGTTTTGTTGGCCAGTGTGCCGCATTGGAATATTATGTTTTTGGCTAGTGTGCCAAATATTCTGTGTTTTATGAGAATGGAAAGATTTAGAGTATTGGGAATTCGTGTTTGTATGCCGATTGGAGGTACCTACGGAGAGGAAGTGTGCACAGTTCAAAAAGGGTAGATCCGCTACGAGACCCTAAAGGCTAATGGCGACTGATCACCGTCATTTTTTTATATGGAGTTTATGGAGAGAAATGGAACAAAACCAGTGTGTTCTGTTTTGATGTACTGTACTAACCTCATTGTCATTGTTGTTATATTTACGTATGTTTGTGTATGTTTGCAGATTGGAAGCGAGAATGTTTTATCCAGCCCTGCTCACCCCATTACTACTACTCGCATTTATTCCGACGGCAACGACGAACGTGATTTTTCTGCCCAGAGGTCAGTTCGTTCCAAGCTACAACCATTGGACAATTCATCTACCTATCGACACTCGAACACCGGCTACCTTCGCTCAAAAACTAAATTATCGCATAGAACTGTTCAAAACCCAGTTTGCAAACGCTATAACGAAACATAACCAGGACATACGCCAAGACATACCCGATGCACTTTGGACCAAATTCCTAACAGAATATGAACTGCTTAACAAAGAGATGAGTGTGACCCTGTCCGTATTGCAACATTTCCATGACCCAAGGACCCGCTCCAAACGCGCCTTGCTTCCTTTTGTTGGGGATGCCCTGTCTTCCCTATTTGGCAATGCGACCTCAAAAGACCTAGATGAAATACTGTCTCGTGTGAACGACCTGTCTGACGCTCAAACTGACATACTGTCTGTGATGGAGGATTCTGTGACCTTGATAAACCAGACTATAGTTGACATAAATGACAACAGACAAACCCTGAACCGACTGGTCAATGTGACTAACGCACTAACGAACCACATGACGTTCCTTAAAGACACGCTGATTGATCAGTACACCGCTTCCATTGTCAATACTAAAATGGATACTGTTTTCCTTGACCTTGTCACTGCCGTGAAAAATTTCCGTGACGAAGTTCTGAACCTAGAAACCATCCTAAGTCTGGCTGAAAATGGCATAATATTCCGTTCTCTTCTGCCGCCGAGCCAGTTTCAAAGTGTACTCATTGACATCCAAAAATCACTGCCACAAGATTCCGTTCCGAAATCTTCGATTCCGAACTTCCGTTCAATCCTACACAGATTCCCGACTACTATACGAATATTCATTCTAAAGTGACCCGAGGTCACTCTGGTGTCCATGTCCTGCTGACCATTCCGCTCCTGTCAGTCGCCGATCATTTCACCGTCTACCAAATTTTCAATGTCCCCTTACCGAAACAGGAACAAAACCAACCGCTACTGGCAAACTACGAAATCCCCGGAACCATGAGTTCGTAGCCCTATCCGACGATTTGCTCAAGTTTGTGGAAATTGATGACCACGACATGAACGTCTATCTACGACGCCGACTGCTTTTTTGTCCCCTGAGACAGCCTGTTTAAATGTGCAAACCTCAACCCTATGTATTCCCGCTCTCCTGACGAATCAGACGGACAAAGTCTCCAAAAACTGCGAAAAGACTATTCGTGTGCAGCAAACTGACCCGACTGCGAAATATTTAGGAAACGGTAACTGGCTAATAATTAGTGCTGACTCAACGGACATTGACATTCGCTGTAAAAATGGCACACGTGTGAAACCGTCTGTTACCCTGACCACTGTGTCCCCGCTGACTCTTTTGACCCTTGACCTGGGATGCAGTGCGTTCAACCAATACTTTCAGCTCCCGATCCATTTCGGAAAAGATTCTTTCCTGACTCTGTACCAGTTAACCTATTTTAACCTCACACTCCATGTCACCGATATCTGGCAACACATCCATTCCGATCTCGGACTCAACAATATGACCCTGGGAACCTCTCTTAAAATGCTACCGCCCTCACAATCCAGAACTGTCACCGTCTCTTGGTTAAAGGCACACATTAACGACATTCGGTCACGTGCTAAGTGGCATTATCAAACTGTCGTGCCGGGCGTGTCTGTCAGTGTGTGTGGTCTACTCGTTCTGGGTATTATATATTGTATGTATCGGTACTGGTGTTCGAGGCAACCGACTATCCTAACCCAGTGTTTTCCTATCCCTCCTGAAGCCGGCTCAGGCACAGCAGACGACTCTCCGACATGTCAAGACGCAACGCCATCAACTCAAATCGACCCGACCCGACCTGTGCACCGACCGACCCAGCTCACAAGTCCGACGACAAAGACAGACCCGGACACCCCGCGCTCCCTGCCCTGGCTGACACGGCAACAATCCGATATCTGACGCCTGTGTGACGGCCCACAGACAAAACCCCATCTGGCCGAAGGCGCTCCCCTGGCGCTGACGGGGATCCGACAACGGAGAAAGGTCACCCCGGTACGCCGCCGGAACCTCCCGGAGGCGTTGCCGAGGACCGCTGTGCTCAGCAGGTCAAACGGGACACGGCCAACAGGTCCACCACCGACCCCCGGCTCCGCTACCCGCACGCCACCTGCCTAGCGAAATGGCTACCCGCACGCCACCTACCGGGCGTAATGCAACATCGTGCCCGGCCAAGCGAGCGGTGACTACCCGTGCGACATCTGACGGAGCGAAAGCGATTGACTGACGGAGCGAAAGCGATTGATTGCGAGCGACAGTGAGCGAAAGAGCGAAATGGTGCGAAATGAGTTGGACTATTGAACTGTTGAACTTCGACTGAACTTCGACACCGCGTGGACTTCTACGGGTGTGGGCTTGGGATAACGTGTGTGTGTGTGAGTTGTATGTATTGATTGTATGTATGTATGTATTGATGTGTTGTATTGTGATTGTGCATGCGTGTTGTATATTATATGTTGTGACTTGTGAATGTCCCTAACCTTGTGCTCGTCCATTTATGTAAATGTGAGCGGACTCGAACAGGCGTGGTAAGACGATGCATAAAATTTTGCATTAAGCAGAAATTTCCGCATAAGGACCTCGGCTGTGGTGTAACGGAGTGGTGTTTGAGAACCACTTCGCTGGTTTGAGAACCTCCTCTGTTATGCTACCGCTGAGGGTTGTCCTATTCATTTGATTGGTTCGGGCGACTGAGTATTGCGCCTGCGTGGAGTTCGACAGACCGGGCCGCCGCTGGCAGGAGGTGCCGCTGGACACGGTAGCACCCTGTGACGGACTCTGGATCTGACCGCCGTCCACGCCGGACCGCTTGCCGGCTGGACATCAAATACCAATAAAACTAACAACGCGAGAAGAAAGTCTGTCTGAGAGAGTGAGAGAGTGAGGGGTGAGAGTGAAGTGATTCGGCCTAGAGAGAGAGAGAGAGAGAGATAGACTATCACGAGCCACGAACTATATTTAGTAGCGACAGCGGGAAAACGTTACAAATTGATACGCGTGACCCGGATACGTCGTTACACATCACAAAGACGACTAGGAAGGTCTCCATTGCACACATCGTCATATACCTCTGTGCGTCAAGTTTCTTACATAGTCATCCTCGGCAAAGTGTTCTGAGCACACACGTAGGTCTTTCACATCATGAATGGTCCCTTCTCTCTTGATACTCTAACACCACTGATAAGCATGTGCTTGATCTTTGGGAAAAACAAATCACTTGATACCTCCAGAAACTGTTGTAAATCCGTTTAAACACCCTGGTACTGCACAATATGGCATTGTTCTGAAGAAAAACATCAGGAAATTCACCAAAATGTTGGGGTAAACATCCAGTCTTCTGGCACATCCTGAGCTGACTTGTCATGCTATCAGAGTGCAGACTATACCTTTATTGTTAGCATTCTGATAGCATGACAATTCTAAGATTAGGATGTATCCAAAGATTCCATGCTTACCATAAACAATTGATGGTACTAGTTCAGTAATTCACCTCCCCAGTTTATGGTGTTCCTGAGGTCCATAATAGAAGAAGAGTAGTCAGCTGCCAGTAATATTACAACCAAGGCAATAGAAATACCATGCAGCGCCATCCCAGTGCGCATCTTTCTGCGCAGGTTGTCAAATGATGTTTTAGGGAGTACACCATTATATTTATTTTTACACCATTCACCATTCATTATATTTATGTAAAGTTTACAATATAACATTAGTCAGTCATCACAGCAGTGCAAATCCTGCCATTTAAATTGGAATTAGCGATGCGATCAAAGAACCTCACCAACATGTCGCACCACAGAAAAAAAGGATACCATCGCTCTCCAGCGTATGCTGTTTTGTTTGTTAGTCACCAGGGGGGTGTCATGGCTATCTCCGTAACGTGTCCACCCTGTCCCATGGCGTCATTTGACAGCTCGATTTCCACCAATGGGGTGGCCGAATCGGGAGAAGCGTATTTACTTTTGTAGACCGTCTCGTGACACTTCTCGGTCTACCAAAAGAATTACGCCTTCGACCAGGCGCGGCCGCCATGTTTATATACGGTGGCGCATTTGTCACTCAACGATCTTCAACATAATTGTAGGTGAAAGAAGTGTAATCCAGATGTAAAAATACTTTCACCTGATAGATACTACTACAAAGTATCCTCAAGTCACCTTACTTCATCAACAACCAGGTGAAATAATACAAAATTCGCACTTCAACCAAAAACAGCACCCAGCGACAGTTCCCCGTTGCCAAAATCCAAACATTGCCTTATATGGGCATGGGCCTCGCTCGGTTGCATGCCTCGCTTTGACATCGTCTAGCGGCTCACCCTTGCAATTTAGGAGAAAATGTCCCAAAAGCAAGCTGTAGAGGACGTTTCAATCTATCATTTAGTGCTCAATTGATCCCTCTGGCACTTAAGGTATGCAAATGGTAGGACGCGAAAGTAGGCCGATTTAACACTATTTGAATAGGGAGCGTGTGACGTCACGTGTCCGTGACATCACGCATTTCGCTGCCTACCCCGGACGGGTCTACCTAGTCTCTATGGCCTTGGTTAGTCACCATGGACACATAAGAAATTTGTGCACCACAAATGTAAATATTAGCCAAACAAAATTTAAAATACTGCAATGCACAAAATACTCTTAAATCGCTGCCATACCAAAAAAGGACCAGATGCATTTACTTGCTATGTTAATAATTTTAATTGAAGGACTAGAACTCAAAACATATATTTAGCCACCCAAAGCTACACTTACTCATGTACAACATTTTTAAACACCAGAAGAGGTGAGCCCTAATATACGTCATTTGACCAAACCGCCCAATCATGTTGGAGGCATTGGGATGACATAGGCTTGATTACAACAGACTGAAAAGTAGGTATCTTTGACCGTCTACAAGATGGTCTAGGCGGGTCTGGGGGCTGTCTGGTGTCACCCCCGGTAGGTGCTGCAGCACAGCAAGATAACCATTCTAAATTTGGGTCCCTGTGACCGTAATTGCTGTAAGGGTTAGGTCAGGTTTGATTATTTATTGTTTTTGGTGACAGCAAAGCTTTGGTATTACTAGCACACTTTCCTGTTTGTTGTATTAATACTCTTTTCTTCTAATATGGACTTCAAGAACACCATTAACGGGGGGGGGGGGGGGGGGTGAATTACTGAACTATTACCCAATTGATAGCAACAGTAAATCCCACTAATCTTCCCATGAATCAATAATCATGATCACACTCAAAACAAAGACCAAAATACATAAAGCATAAATACATAATATTTTTCACTGTAGGTTTGTTGTTGTTCTTGGTTTAGGGCGCATAGCCTCAGCGGGCTCAGAGCGTCCGTCTTCAGTGCGTCGTCTTCGTGTCGATCTGGTAGCGGTGATTTGGAAACTAAGCTTGGTTGCGGAGAGGAAAGGCTTTGCCGTGATTGGAATTGTGGAGGGTTTATCACAAGGATGAGGAACTTATTGATGACTGGTAGTATTAGTGTTAATTCTGATCTATGGGGAAAAGTGTTAGAGAATATATAGAATAAATACAAGCTCCGGAGTAATTCGCCTGGCTCTTTTTTTTCTTCTCAGAATATACATTATACACACGTTGTGATTGGTCGGTCAGTGACCATGCGCAGATCGCACACACAAGTCTCATCAGGGGTTTTACACAGTCCAGTCAATATTTGTGACCTATGAACACTTTGAGATAACATTTTCCTCCAACTCCTGATCCCCACTCCGCTCTCCAACAACCCTTCTCCCTTCTTGTCCTATCTCGTGTCCGTCTCTCCTTCTCTTTCATAGCATTCTACTTCCGAAGGCCCGATGATTATATTAGCTGACTAAGATGCTTTGTTATAAAAATAATTTAACTAATAGGTTAGTGAATCTGTACTACTACTACTCGCATTCTTTGGTCTCACATACTATCATCATGCTTCACACATTCGTACACTACAACTCACATTAGCATTCACTCACTCACTGGGAGTTGCACCCGTTCAAGCACTCATTCAACTCGCACTCATTCATTCAGAACGTTCATACACGGACATCCGCAGATCAGAACATATACGAATCACTGGTCATACATTCAGCGAACAGGTACACTGAGAGAGAAAATCAACTCTACCCTCCTCGGAATACCGTAAGACTCTAGGCATTTACACTGCATAACACCACTCTCTCACCGAAAACACCCATAAACTCTATCACATGGTATTGTTATTACTCCAGTAAACAGAGTTATCGAGCGTGTTCAAAGGGTGTTTGAGCGACGCGCAGAGTTTTGGGGAATTTTTCTGATGGTGTTGACATAACTCTCTCAGAGGTACTCTCCCTCGGTGTCCTACTCCCCTCTGAAAACTCTTAACTATCCAACAATAAACTCTCACAACAACTCTGTCCGGAGTTCTCGAGAGTGTTTTTGAGAATAATAGAGAGTTTTTGCAAGGGAGTATTTGAGGCGTTCGGTCGCCATTTTACTTCCCATTTCCTCGGGTGAGGCCGCGGCGTTGACAACGGTAAGCATGTCTGTGATTTATGTTATTTATTTGGTATCTTGTGTGTTGGTTTTATGCATGCTATCTCAGCTTTATATGCAGCTTGTCAGCGAGCAAAGTAACATGAATATAGCAACATAGCCATTATATTTTTGTTTGCAGGCTCCTCTGGTGGGACCGACACACCGCGCAGGCTTCTGGCGGCGGTGAGGCCCGCGTCGTTTGTCAATGTTTCTTTTTTTGCGAAGAAATCGGCCTTCAGTGTTGCAATAAAGAGTATTGCCAAGAACGTTTTTGTTGTGTGTGTCGAAATGTGTCTGAGTGTGCTGCATGTGCAATGAATTTAGACCATGCGCGCGCGCAGGCCAAATTCAGGGGGTGTAAGAGGGGGAGAAGCATAGTAGTGACGTATAGAGTTCAGGGTACTTTTGTATGGGAGTAAAAGGGTGTAGAAGGGAGTAGCAGGGGTAGTTATGTGGAGTATAGCGACAGGAGTAATGCAGGGTTTCGGAGGGGAGTAGAAAGGGTGAAGGGAGTAGCAGGGGGAGTTATGTGGAGTAGTGACAGGAGTTACGCAGAGTTTTGGAGGGGAGTAGAGAGGGTAAAGAGGAGTTCAAGAAGGAGTTCTTCATGGGAGTAATCAGAGCTGGGAGTGTTGTAAGGAGCGTTATTGGGTGTAAACAATGGAGTTACTCCCCCCATCAGACGGAGTATTGGGGAGTCAATTTGGGCAACTCCCCCTCATAGAGTTTAAGAGAGTCAATTTTTCTCTCAGTGTATACAAATTCAGATAACATGAATACATGGAACAATGAAAGGTGAATGGCAATTCAACAAAATACAGAGAATTGGCGAGAACATGAAATAAGTAAACACAATCACTTTCATTGTCACATTCACAGGCGCTTCATGAGTTCACAGGTTCGCAAATATTTAAAGACCTCGTCTATTATATCTGGGAAGTCGTCCCCAATTAGCGATTTCAGACAAAATTGTGCTCTTCGCTCCTGGCAAAGTCCTATTAAAGTACACTGAGAGAAATTCTTACTCCCTTTTAGGGGAGTTATCGAGAGTTGTCAAAAACGACTCTCGATTACTCCCATGAGCTACTCTCCATTACTCTCTACCAAAACTCTCACACTAACTCCCCATTACTCCCCTTAAAACTCTCACCCGAACTCCCCATTACTCCCCCAACTCACCATTACTCTCACCAAAACTCTCCCTCAAACTCCCCATTACTCTCCCCGAACTCCTTTCACTCTTCTGTACTCTCCCCCAAAACTCTCCCTTTATTCTAAAAAATATGGTTGAGCATCGTGTTTATTATAACGACGGGCCCGGTTATCTTTGCGAGAACGGATCAAACGACTAAGTGAGACACCGCAACAGACGACAGACTCATCGGGACACCGCAGCAGAACACAAACTCCTGGCCTCGGGACACCGCAGCAGACGACAGACTCCTAGCCTCGGGAACCGCAGCACACAACTCGGGCACCCCATCAGAAGAGACTGCGCGAGTCACCGCAGCGAACAACTCAGACTACTCGGACACCACAGCGGAACACTCGAACACCCCAGCAGACGAGACTCTGCGGGACACCGCAGCAAATAACTCGGACACCACAGCAAACGATCGGCCTGGACATTTTTCGCGGCACCGGACAGACGGGCCCGGCCATAGTCGCATCACGATATCAACCATAGAAGCCTCTACCAATTGCGCAGAGATTAACCACATCCAGACATGTCAAGCATACCAAATTGCACACAAATACCATTCACAATCATATAAAAAGCCATTCGTTCGTTGACATTTTCCTTACTCCCTTCTTTCAATCACTCAAAATGTCAAACACTCACAGTTGCCTTCCCACACTCGCCAGGCGCGCACAACTACACAACACAAACAAAAATGGCGGATGCGGGATACGTCTATTTCAGTTTCAGACGAAATGTTCTGGAACTTCTCTATTCCCCAAAACTCTCCAAAATTCTCCCCGCTTAATTCCGTAATATACTACCTACGAGAAATGGCGAGCATAATTGGGAGTATTTGCGTGAGAATGATTTAATGCTCCAAGACATCTTTCTCTAAAACTCTTGCTTATCCCCCTCTAAACTCTAGCGTTGTTTACTCTGGCCGGAAAAGTCTTAGGAAAACGCCACATTACTCTAGGCTCTACGTCGTTTGGAGGAATGTGGAAGCATTTCAGGGGGAGAGTTTTGAAGAATACCTGGGAGCCTAGAATACATTTTTCTCTCAGTGTACGTCTTTGATCGGCGAAAGTTGGACATTCAACAAGCAGATGTTGGACGGATTGCGGACATCTGCAAACGTCGCACTGGGGTCTGGGAGCTCTATCAATAATGTATGAATGGGTGTACCGAGTATGCCCCAATCGAAGTCGACACAATACTATCTCCTCCCGTCGGTTGGATCGGTTGCTAGAAGTCCAGCCTTCAACACGATCTTTAATCCTCTTTAAAGCGGTGTTAGGGCTGTAGTCAATCCAAAATCGATTGAAGAGCTCACGAACCGATTTACGTATGACAGGACAGTATTCTTTCGGCCCCATCTGGATCCCACATACTTCATTTAATCCTATGGCCGCTTTCGCTTGAATGTCGGCAATCTCGTTTCCAGTAATATTACTATGCCCCAGGATCCAGACTATAACAAGCGTGTGTCCTGCTTCTATAAGTCGGTGAACATAGTCAATGATATTAGTCACAATCGGGTTGTCGGCTGGAGAATACCCTAAGGCAGTCACGACAGACAGAGAGTCAGTGCACATCACACATTTCATGATATGGCTAGTTTCCACATATGCCAGAGCCTGTAGTATAGCTGTCGCCTCCGCAGTAAATATAGAACATTGGTCCGGAAGTTTGAATTGGCTATACCTGTCACCAATCGAAGTATTGCCGCACTTCGATATAGACTGCTGTAATTCCTCCATCGAAAAAGTGTCATTGTATATCTCATGATTAGTTGATACAAAAGATGGCATTTGTTCTGCTATTTCTCTCTCTCGTTCTCTAAAACTTGGTCGGTAGTTCAGGGAAGAGGATATGTCAGAGAGGAATTGCCCCAAAATGTTTGCGACATCAAACGGGTCATCAATCACACTCCCTGCAACGTTTAATATTGGTAGTGAATTCTTTGGTACTTTCGCGAAAACTTTCGAATAATACCTCAAAGTTGGGTCAGCGGGGTATTGATATTAAACATGTGTAACAGTTTGTCCCAGGATTCCTTCTTGGCCTTTCGAATCGTTCTCCTCGCCTTTGCTTTCGCCTCTTTATATTCCAATAAATGTAAGTTTCCATGACTTCGTCGAAATCGGTTTAGGGCACGTTTTCTCATACGAATAGCATCCCTGCATTCATTGCTCCACCAGGGGCAGCTATATTTCGATTGCCCGTTTTTCTGAGGAATGGCTTCCCTGGCAGCATTTAGCAGCGTCTCAACCATAGTTTTATAATTCCCCATTCCATCCGCATCAGTGAAGTTGAAGTCACATTTGTTCGTGAATTCTATCCAGTTGTCCTTGTTTATGTTCCATCCACGAATCTCATCACTTGGTGTATAGGTGTTTCCACCCCCATCATAAGTTATGTATATCGGACAGTGGTCACTAGCATGGAGGTCATCATCTGTGCGCCAATGCATGTACTGACCCACATCACTAAGAGGTCACAGTAATATCAATATGTGACCATAGGCCAGTGTACTCATCCATCCGGGTTGGACAGCCATCGTTTAACAAGTTCAAGGCGTGTTGTCGAATCAGCCTTTCCCAAATGTTACCTCGGGGGTCACAACGGTCTGATCCCCACATAAAATGCTGACTGTTCGCATCCGTGCAAATGATAAAAGGTTGCGGTAATTGAGTAATCAAGCTGTTAAGATCAAGCAATGTTAAAGTTTCATTGGGAGGTAGGTATAATGAACACACACATATACGGCTGCGGCCCAATCTCACTGAACAGGCCACTGCCTGTAAAGTTGTGTTTAAAGGAAGCTGAAAATGAGGAACATTATTTGAAACATAAATGCAAACTCCACCTGGTCGTCTATTTGTATTTGAGTATCCATTATAAAGTGTGTAATTGTACAGTCGAAAATCGTAATCATCAGAAGGAGGAAAATGAGTCTCTTGTAGACACACCACTTCACAGGCTAGGTCAATCAGTAATGGCTTAATTTCCGGCCACTTCGATATCATGCCTCTGCAATTCCATTGCATAATATTAAAATTCATTTGAAAAAAACTAATGTGAAATAAGAAAACAAACCTGGAAACATATCTATTCTGAAAGCACCAGTGGCTTGGACCACATGAACACACTGTTGGCCTCACACACACTGATAAATATCATACATGGTGATAACAAAAATTGCAGTAAACCACAAACATAGAAATATGCACTAGGCACTATATATATATGCACATATGCACTATACACATAAAAATATGCACACACTCACAAATCTTGAGAAAATCAAACTTCCAAGTGGTTTGAGAACCACTAAACAATTAAAGGATACAAAAAGAAACATAAACACACTCATGCTGATTTTTCAATTTTCAAGTCACCTATTCACCAGATCACACTTACCAAGTATCATTCCTTCAGTTCCTTCCACGACTTTTTTCGTACATGCTGTTTGTTCTCGTTCTCTCACGTGACCTGCTTGCCCTTGAAACCAAGGGCGAAGGGGAAATGTCATCTCCAGTCACTTTGATTGCACTTTTTGTTTGTTTTTCTCTTTTCTTTTGCCCCCTCCCACTGTCTGCCAGTCACCTGTCTGGTCCTTGCTGCCCTCCTGAATCATCTCAGTCACCTCCCCATTACTTTGAGTGTCAACATCTCCATGTTCATCAGAAGTTTTTCCCATGTCCATTTCAAGGGTCTCCTGCCTACCGCCCACACTGGCACATGCAGCATCATCATTCTTTGGGATGTCAGTAACATTTTGCTTTTTCAGGAGTTGTTGTAATAAGGTCACCATCTCGTCCACCTTTTGCTCAAGTTTCCCTACCTTCTCTTTTAGCTCCTCCTCCTGTTTGCTAGCTGCACTGGGGGCAGGGGCGGATCCAGGATTTTTTCAAGGGGGGGGGGGGGGGGGGGGGGGCGGCAGGGTATAGGGGCGCATTTTTTCCGGGGAACAGGGGCGCATTTTTTTCCGGGAAATTGGGGCGCCATTTCTTCAAACATGCACCCTATGTATAACCATTTTTTTCTTCTCTCTCGCTCTCGCGCTCGCTCTCGCGCTCGCTCTCGCTCTCGCTCTCGCTCTCGCTCTCGCTCTCGCTCTCGCTCTCGCTCTCGCTCTCGCTCTCGCTCTCGCTCTCGCTCTCGCTCTCGCGCTCGCGCTCGCGCTATGAAGATTACCGTTCATGGTGTATTTACTCTTTTTGGCACAATCTAGTGCGATAGCTCGTCACAACACACGAGGCTTTAACACGAGGCAAATCGCCGGATGTCGCTCAAATCGCCGGATGACTCTACCTTCTTACAGGACTTCAGCAAACATTGCAGCAAACATTGGAAGGTGCGGCGCCGCGCTTCGGCGGGTATTCTCGCCGCTAGAAAAGACTGAACTGCGCCAGATTTGCAAAATCTGTCAAGGCGCTAGAAGAGGCGCACCATGTCTAAAAAAATAGCATAACAAAATATACCTAACCTAACCCGGGTGCCTGGTACGCCTCTTCTGGCGCCTTTTTCCAGGACGCTGTACGACAGCGCTTCCAATTAGAGGTTTTACGTCAAATCTGAAGACTTTCGACGTCAGATTCTAGAGTTAACCCGCGCGGCGCTGGGGGGGGGGGTAAATTTTACCCCCCCTCCCGGATTTTCTCGATAACTTGAAAACTATGACAGATATCAAAGTGAAACTTTCGGTACCTTATGGTGCATCAATTCTACATCTTGTGTTACAATTTTTTTTTCGAGAGAATTTTGAGGAGATAATGACGTTTTAGTGACGTCATGTCATGTCATTTTTGGTGAAAAAACGTTAAATGTTTGAAAAATCGTAGAAAATAGTGTGTTAACGCAAATCGCAAATAAAAGACGTCAAAAGAAAGGAAATAACATTGTCTTCAACATGGCTATCGCAGATGTTCCAAATTTCGGGTTTTTGACCCCCAAAAATGCAAAAAAAAAATTGGGGAAGAATTTCCACAAAAGTTTTTTGTTCGAATATTTTCAAAAAACCGGAAGATATATTAGAGAGCCGAGTATGAACGATGTTAAAACCAAATTTCAAAGCAATTTCTTTATTTTTGACTGACTTATGGCTCTCTAAGAATAGGTAACTCATGACGTCATTTTTTAAATTGCGTTTTTTGGCTTTTACTGACCAGATACAGACAAATCAATGCCACCACTGTATTTCGAAGACAAAACTAGTCTAGAAACATGCAATGTTTATTTAGATTAATCAATTTCAAATGGTGACCTTATGGTGACCTGACCTTGACCTGAGGGCGATTATATGGTGTCAGGCTGTGAAAATGGCTGCTTCTATCGAATTATACGTGTAAAATAACTCATACAACATGTGTCGCATGGCTTTCGTAGACCTGTGACCTTTTGTGACCTGACCTTGACCTTGACCTTTGCTCAAAATTTCACTTTTACTTATGCGGGAGATGAATTATACATTTGGGAGCACTTTGTGAGATAATAGTTGCAATACAAGGCTTTGGATGGAAAGTATAGCCCAAAAACCCAAATACTTAAATTTTGACACTTGACCTGACCGTGACCTGACATGTGACCTTATGTTAATAATTTCGGGCATGCGTTAGATTCTTCTCACTGAGAGCTTTCGATCGCCGCCTTGTGCGTCTCGCTGCGGTTATTGGTTCGGAAGATACGAGGGGGGGGGGGGGGGGTAAAATTTACCCCCCAGCACCGCACGTTCGGATGGAGACCCCAGCGCCGCGCGGGTTAATCTAGAGGTTTTATGAAGATTTTCGGAGGATTATAGAGTTTTTCAGAAAAATTAGAGGTTCTTAGAGGTTTTGGGAATGTCCATGGGTTTTTGATCATGCATCGCCGCTTCGCGTATATAGGCTCCGTCGGCGCTCCGCGTAGAGGCGCCCTCGGGAGGGGGGCGCCCGGGGGGCGGCCGCCCCCCCCCCCCCCCCCCCCTGTATCCGCCCTGGGGGGGGGGGCGGCCGCCCCCCGCCGCCCCCCCTGTATCCGCCCCTGACTGGGGGTGCGTACTGCAGCAGCATATGCTCTAAGGACAGGGAGTTCATGCTGCGTCTCATACTGGTTCCTAGCTTGTGCGAACGAAATCTCCTGCTCAACCTTAAGTTTGCATATTTCTTTCTCCTTCACCCACACCTCACACTGACGAGCCAAGCAGGAGTGTCCTGCCTTCTTACAGTTTACACACCATTGTGTACACTCTCCATCATGCCTGTCCTTTCCACATCTCAGACAGATTTGATCATTCTGACACCGCACATCAGGATGACCAAATCTGCCACACTTATAGCACATCATTGGATTAGGTATGTACAGTTGGACATGGTATGTAACATAGTCCAGGTGTAGTTTTGTTGGGCAGGAAGGCTTGTTGAAGGTCAAGAGAAGCGTAGGAGTGTTTTCCACCTTTCCATTCAGTTTCCTAGCGAACCTCTTTGCACCTGTCACTCCAAAATCTTTCAGCCACCCCACCACCTCATCCTCTGTCAAGTCCATCAGGTCATATGCCCGAATGGTGCCTCGAGATGTGTTCAGTCGCTGGTCACGAATGACTTCACAGTCCTCATTTGCAATTTTCTGGATTTTCAGGAACTTTTCAGTTTGGGTCAGACTTTTTGTTTTAATCAGTAGGCTGCCGTCTCCCAGAAAGTTTGCTTTCTCTAACTTCTCAGACATCCCCAACACTCCTCTGATGCCAAGCTGCACCCATGGCCAGCCTTTTGTTCTAAATGGTTTCCCTGATACCAGTGTAACCTTAAGATAGGAGCCAGCATTTCCATCATCTACCTGTTCGAAAAAAGTTAATCAGACCTTACCCGCTTTCCGGGCCGCGGAGGACCTATCACTTCATCACCGCAAAATACCTCACCAAAAGGGAAAAAACTCCAGCCACCGCAGCCGGGAAAAGAAGGCTAATCAAAACTTGAGAAAAATAAACGGCGCACCACAAGGCGCAACTCAGAAACAAAATATTCAAGATGCCACGTCACCAACTTGTTTCAGCTAGTACCGTGCACGTCTTCACTGCTCGAAATCCGTCGCACGAATCCTGTAGGTTTGTACTTGGGAATTCGTGATAAATGATGAGAATCGCCGCGCCATAAACGACTTTGTTTATTTGCTACCATATTGCAAAATATTGTTGCCAAATGCTGTGACGTCATCCCGGGAGGAGTCGTTTCTCCCTCGTGGGTAAACCTTATTAGTAAAGTAACCTTGCATACACATACATCATATTCCGTTCGCGAACGTAGCCCAGCATAGTTTATACGGGACTTTGACGTCCAAAGGCTGGGACTTTTAAACCTGTGAGAGGACATGAATCTGAGAGGTTAGAAAGGAAAAAAGCGCCATAATTGGCCCAATTAAAAAAATTGACTCAATTTCCGAAGAGATAATTAATTCATGCCTAGGAATATACAGTCCCGTGTAAACGCGGTTTCTATCTACACTACAATTTGCGCAAAAGCATCTCACACATGGGTGTAGCCAAATAATATTGTAACGCTCAACTTCACTGATGAAATAAAATGTTTCGCTATTTGGCACATGTTACGTTTCATCGTCAATACTAGAGATGTACCTAGGGACCGATGATGTTGAGTATCCAAGCCCACCAAAGACAATGGGTAGCAGATCTCCCGAGAAGAAGAAAAACACCAGTTATTACGTTTTACATTTTTACGCGATCTGTTCCCCGTGCTTCTCTCATTTTGACCAAATTCTAGAAAGCCTGTGCGCAGCTTCCAGACAGGTATGCAGCAACTGGTTGACACCAGGCCCTGGATCCGTTGGTTATGCCTTCCCACGTCATGCGCAAGACCGTCTCCACATGTGTTGCGATGCTGTATGTTGTAAAAATCAGCCATGTATCGTGCCAACTGATCACACATACCTGCTACGAAAATACCGTATCCGTTCACCAGTCACCACTACTGCGTGTTGTCATTGACCTCATTTCGTCAACTCTCGACAGTTGTACCGCACATCATTAGCACACGCACCTAAAATGCGGACATCAGTAGCACAGGCAGTCACCTTACACGACATTGACAACACAATTGTCATGTCTCAGATCCCATGATGTCGGGGGCCCGCTCAAAAAAGTGACCGAAATCCGCGGAGTTTTCTAAAAACGGGTGGGGGTCCGCACACAAGGGGCCCGCTCTTAGGGCTCTGACCCCCCGAAATGGAATGTACTTGCTGTTTAATTTGTCCAAACTTCCAACTTTTAATTAGGGAATTATTTTATTTCATTCTTAAATTTAGATCACGTCATTTGTATACCGCCTAAGCAATTGTTGCTAAAAAAAATCAAAAGGTCATTATTTCCCTTTAAAGGGAAATCATGACATTTTTCCACACACAAAATGGGGTTATTACTTAAAATCGATAGACGATACCGAAATATATTGTAAATTTATCACGTTTTACATATACACATTCCTACCAAAAGATATTTGAAGATAAAGTTGATAAGCGTTCCACGCTTATAACGATCGATACTCACAAGTACTTGATAACGAATTCACTGTCCGAGCTAAAATTAACCTGCCTACGCATTGTTATTTATCATGAAGGTATATAATACGTTTCATGCACTCTGTCTTTTGCGAATAAGTACCAAACTTCTATGAAAGTCAACAAACATTTGAAAAAGTGCATTGAAATCGGCTGTTTAGTTTGGCCCCGGACGGCGACCTATTTACTTATATTAAAGGAAATAGTTCACCTTCAACATTAGTTTTAAACTGAGATAGCAGTTTTGTAGCCCGTGTTGGGAAGCCCCTATCTGCAAGTTTTCTTGACTGAAAAGACTCTCCAGCCGAATATATTTGAGTTTTTGGCGAAGGAATGCGGTGCTGGCGAAAGAATGTTGTACTGGTTCTAGCCCGGGCAGAGGCTAAACCAGCAGCCAATCAGCTTGCAGCTGGTGCTAGCAAGCGAACGCCGGCCGCCGGTTGGCACATCTCCAATGCGAGTCTATTTTTACGCGACTACTTTCGAATCTGATTGGCTGAACCATTGTTTACATTCGCGTGACGTCAGGACTCTGACTCAGAGAGTATGCATATAGTTTTGATAAACAATAAAAATGTACGGCCTTCTGTCCTGAATCGGCGCCATATAAGGCCATTTTTGACAATATAAAAAGAAATTGTATTAACAAATATAATCAAATCGTGTTGGGTAAAAATTTTCCAAGGTGAACTATTTCCTTTAAAGGGAGTGTGCCTACTGTTTTGGAATGTCAAAAATATTTTTCATACGGTAAGTAGCTGTTGGTTTGATTGTTGTATATGATGAAATTCACATCTGGAGCCCCTTTAGTTGAATTTTCACTTTTATTGTTTTTGTTTATTTTTGTTTCGATATCTATAAAACGATCGCCACTATGGTGATGTTATGTAAAACGGCGCACATAAGACAATACAATTACGGTCACATCATGCAAGATAGAAAGACGAGTTTTGCACAGCACGTTCTTGCCACTGTGAACTTTATTATGTGCAAGTTTCGTAGCTCTAAATTGATATCTTCTTAAAAAAATGGCCATCGGCCATCATCGAAATGGCCATCATCGAAAAACATGATGGCCGTCCAGTTTCTGTTCGGCTGCTGCTATCAGCGTGCACGAGCTGTTTTGTTGAATTGCTATTGGCCGGCGCTAACAATATGCTAGCAGTTTAATCGATAGTTGCAGTGGGGAGGTAGCGGAAGCCCTCTGGAGTCTACCAGATAACTTTTTGCTCCCAAGCAAATTCCTGGAGTCTTTGAATATCTCAGCAACTAGGGTGAATCTGGAGAAATGAAGTATTGGTTCAATTAAGAAAATTGTGTTCTATAGACCAATGTCAATAACCCCAACTAAGCGATGTGAGTAGGCACACTCCCTTTAACGGTATAACGAGATCGGGCAGCAGACAGTGAGGCAAACACTTGCGATCCTTACTAACTCGGTTACGTGTGTGCGAAAGTGAGAATGTAAGATTCCCAGGGGCGTAGCTGGGGGGGGGGGGGGGGGGGGAGGGGGGAGGGGAGGGGGCAGTCACTTGCTGATTTCAGCAGCGACTACTTTCTGCCGTCTTATTTTGACCACAGCTAACACACTACAGCCCTCCTCTCTTCATTTGCTTTTGTATTTCTTATTCCATTTCTTAGCTGGGAGTGCCGCGACATTTTCTCTTTTGTTCTCTGGTGTTAACGTAAGGTGATGTGCGTCGTTGGGATAGATGGCGGGGGCACTCCTGGTCATCTGTTCATAGGTAGAATAGCATAGCATAGAAGGGAAAAAATATTAGTGTTCTCGATTCATTACAAATTGGACGTTTTCTCCACGAATTTTCAACATACAGGTAATCAATACATTATAATGCACTCATGAAACATTTATCTGAACCGTTTTTCCGTAATCAATCAATAAACATCTTAGAAAACCGTGATACATTCGGCGGATTAACTTGGCCCCCTATCACCTATGGCGACTTATTTAGTGTATGCGATTTGTTGAGAGGTAGTTCAACAACGTTGAACAGATTGATTCAAAAGTGAAAAGCAATAATATGTCGCGTTTCCAATAGTGGAAGGAAAACACCGATAATGAACTCCAAAAGAAGTATATGTACTTTCTTTTAATTTTTCCGAACTTCCAACTTTGAATTAGGGAATAACTTTATTTCATTCTTAAATTTAGATCACATCAGTTTTTATAACATAACGGTAGCCTCAGAAATTATTGTTGAAAACAAAATCAAAAGGTCGTTATTTTCCTTTAATAATTAATTAATTTGATTCAGAGATTTGATATAAAATGGACATTAGCCGTTTTCACGAAGGATTATTGCGCTGAAAAGATTCTGAAAAGTTTCTAAAAAGTTATACAAAGTTTTAGTATAAAAGTCTTAGTTTAAAAGTATTAAGTATAAAAGTTGTCTTTTATGCCAATAATTTTACACCAAAACTTCTAAAATCTTTTCAGAAACTTTTTAGTCTTTTCAGCGCAAGAATTCTTCGTGAAAACAGCTATTGGCTGCATTTTGAATATAATAAAATAATGCCTACGAACATCATATACTGGTACGGCCGCGGCTTAGCTCCCTTTATACTAGGTTTACTCCCTTTATACTAGGTTTATACTTTCTATGAGTGGCATAGGTACTATATGAAGGATGGGCTTCACTTATCAGATGAGGGGGCAAGGGCTTTGGGAGATGTCTACAGAAGTGTCATTCAGGGAAACTAGGTAGGAGGGGGGGGGGGGGGGGGGTTCAGGGACGCTAGTACTAGGGCATCAAGAAGTAAGCATTGGTAGAAGTTCATGTCAGAATAGGACAGTAGATCATAATTCCCTCAGAATTAGTAGAGTCAGCTCAAAGTACAAGATCACATGTGTGTTGCTGAATGCCCAAAGTATTAGGTCTAAATTTGATGAGTTTGAGTGTTATGTTGCCCTTGAAAAGCCTGATATCATTTGTGTAACCGAGACATGGGTTAGTGAGGGGTATAATAGGGATAGGCTACAGGATTTCGAGTTACAAGGGTATAACATGTTCTCATACTGCAGAGAATCACGGCAGGGAGGAGGAGTGTTTGTATATGTAAATAGCTTGTACTGCACTACTAGAGTTGATGATTCTAGTAAAGTAAAAGAAGTAGAATCAATCTGGCTTGACATTAAAATTGGTACAGGAAACAGAGGAAGGTTGAGGATAGGTGCATTTTACAGACCAGGGAATCTTCCAAGGAACTCCCAAGCTGAAACAGACCAAGACATTTGTGAGGAAATACGTAGGAACTTTCGGGCTCAGTGTCTTATTATGGGAGATTTTAACTTAAGAGGATACGAAAGTATAGCAGAGGAAACAAATGAGTGTAGGTTGTATAGGCAAATCTTTGAAGAGGAGCTTTTCATGCATCAGTTTGTAACAGAGCCAACCAGACATTGCTCCATTCTAGACCTTGTATTCTCAGACAACAGTGATCTAGTTAGTGACATAAGTATTTGTGCAGGTCTAGGAACCAGTGATCACAATATGGTTAAATTCAATATCTCATCAGAAATGAGGCCCAAAGATAACCTTATTATGGTTCCAAACTTCAGCCGGGCTGATTTTGATGGTATTAGAAATGACCTCGCACAGATAAAATGGAACGTTGAGTTGGCAGGTTTAGATGCATGTGAGGCCTGGAATGTTTTCAAAGCTAGATTAAGCCAAATTCAAAATCGGCATATACCCCTCAGGCACAAACGTAACAGAACCAAGGGCAATCCAGTTTGGCTTACCCCAGAAGTAAGGAGTGCTATACAAGCTAAAAGAAGTGCATTTGGCATTTTGAAGGGATCTTCACTAGATATAAATCAGAAGGCCTACCAGAATGCAAGAAATTCAGTTAAGAAAAAGGTCAGAGCAGCTAAAAGGGCAAAGGAACTTGATTTAGCTAGACATTGTAATGCAGATAGTAAGAAGTTCTTCAGTTTTTATAAGTTAAGTACAGTTTCCAAAAATATAGGTCCATTTAAGGTAGATGATGTGTTAGTTAGCAAGGACAGTGAAATGGTTGAAGTGCTTAATGATCAGTTTCAATCTGTCTTTACTATCGAGGACCAGAGTAGTATTGCAGCACTTCAGCCTGAGCTAGAGACAGAGGAGACTATAGGAGAGCTAGGTGGCATAAGTAGTGAACTTGTTCTAGAATATCTAAAGAAAGTAAGGCCTAACAAGGCAGAAAGACCTGATGAAATCCATGCTAGACTTTTAAGAGAATCTGAAAGGGAGTTGTCGGTTCCATTAGCCATAATATTTTCTAAATCACTTGCAGATAGTAAAATTCCACTTGATTGGAAAAGAGCAAATGTTGTTCCTATTCATAAAAAGGGAGATAGAAGTAAAGAGGAAAACTATAGACCAGTTAGTCTGACCTCATTAGTCTGCAAGGTGCTTGAATCAATCATCAAAGATAAGATTGTTGAATTCTTGGAGCAAAATGAACTCATCAAAGATACACAGCATGGCTTTAGGAAGGGCCGTTCTTGTTTAACTAATCTTCTGGAGTTTTTGGATGTTGCAACAGATAGCGTTGATCAGG
The DNA here is from genome assembly GCA_036785665.1 of Chirona hameri. Lineage (NCBI taxonomy): Eukaryota > Metazoa > Arthropoda > Thecostraca > Balanomorpha > Balanidae > Chirona > Chirona hameri. The sequence continues at coordinate 77,877 of JAXIVJ010003115.1, forward strand.
GTAAACAGCTAGATGTAGCTTTTCTTGATTTCAGTAAAGCATTTGACAAAGTCCCCCATACAAGACTGGGGTTGCAACTTAAAATTCATGGGATCAGGGGCAAGATTCTGGATTGGATAGAAACGTGGCTTTCAGGACGCCAGCAAAGGGTTATATTGAATGGGTGCCAATCACAATGGAAGGAGGTTCTCAGTGGGGTTCCACAGGGCTCAGTCCTGGGCCCATTGCTTTTTATAATATTTGTGAATGCAATTGAGAACAGTATAGACAGCAAAGTCTTGAAATTTGCAGACGATCTAAAAGTTGTCAGGATTATTAGAGGAAAACATGATCAGGATGTTTTTCAATCAGATCTGGACAAGCTAGTTGAGTGGTCTGAAGCATGGCAGATGAAATTCAATTTGAGTAAATGTAAGATTATGCACGCTGGACGGGTTAGCAGTAAACATAGGTATGAAATGGGTGGGCAGAAAATGGAGCAGATTGAAAAGGAAAGAGATTTAGGTGTCGTGGTAAACAATAGACTATCAGCGTCAGACCAGGTTGTAGAAGCTAGGAAAAAGGCACTTAGAATGCTAGGGGCCATTAACAGAAATGTTTCCTACAAGAGTGAAAAGGTAATAACAAAACTGTATTGTGCATACGTTAGACCACATTTGGAGTATTGTGTACAAGCCTGGTCTCCAACATATGAGAAAGATTGCTGGTTGTTAGAAAGAGTTCAAAAAAGGGCAACAAAAATGATTAATTGTCTTGGTAGTTTACCTTATGAAGATAGATTAAGGAAGTTGGGTATGTTTTCACTTAGATATAGAAGGCTAAGAGGAGATCTAATTGAAGTCTTCAAATTTGTAAATAGTCAGCATTCTGGATATTTAAAGGGTATGTTTGAGTTCAATAGGGAAAATCGAGGTAGAGGTCATCAGCATAAACTCATTATGAAACAAAGTAGGACTAGGCTACGACAGTCATTTTTCAGTAGAAGGGTTGTAGGACATTGGAATATGCTACCAGGGGATGTCGCTGATGCAGTGACACTTGCTTCCTTCAAAATTAGATTAGATAAATACTTTACAGAGAAGGGATTAGTTCATAAATACTCGTGGGATTAGCCTTCTTTTATGCAGGTAGAGTAAGGTGATTTGAAGGGGCGAGACTGGTGGAGGGGGGGGGGGGGGGGGGATGGGGGGGGGGTGCAACCTCGGATGGGCCCAAGAGGCTCTTTGTTGCACTTTTCTTCTTTTATGTCTATGTCTAGGTTGTAAGTTGATACATCTATATTACTATTTGCCAAGCGTCTGTCTGTCTGTCTGTGTCATTCCGGAACGAATTTAACACAGTAAAGCGGCAGTTCTACATTGCAGTACCACATTGCTATAAGCACGTGATGTACGTGATTTTAAGGTTTTCAAACGAGTTTACGGATACTACCGAGTGGTGTATAATTCGTACATTTCCGACGCATTTGATACGACAGACAGTTTTAGTTTGTGCAGTTTTGGGCGAAGTTTTGTGCTGAAACTAACTTAGAAGGAGGTATTAATAATTATTTTACCGTACAAAAACAGTTTACGGATACGAGTTTTACATCGCTTCACTCCAGTCGAAAGCCAATCAGATCCGACCACGGATACTACAGTGCCACAACCAATGTCAAGCAACCACGGAATCACTGCGAAACGAAGGTCATCGACATACGGTACGATTGCACATATACGCTAAGCCGGGGTGGAGTTTTTACGGGTTTAACGGGTGTATAACGGGTGCCATAGATGTTCCATTTTTTTTTTGTGTATCAAATCGCGTTTTACTCACCATTGAAATATAATTGCACAGTCTCTTTGATTCAATTAGCCTTGTTTATATGTGGGTTTTGATTCAATCAGGATTCATGAATACAAAAATCCGGTGGTGAATCGATTTTTCTTTGATTCAAGGGATTTTGCTTGAACGATTCCAATCGATTAAATCAGAGTCGAATCAATAACCAGCCTGGTCCTGAAACGTCAAAAGTCAGACCGTAGGGTTTTCACGAGGAAATGAGACTGGAGCAAAAGGGAGGGCCAAAAATAATGTTACTTCCCCCCCCCCCTTAGGGCTGAATGAGTCCTCTGGAGCCGCCAGTGTCCCCTGGAGCCGCCCCATAATCTAAGCTCGCGTCGCCAAAATGCCCACCCAGTCCAAAATCATTACGGGAGGCCCTGATCACTGGTCAGTGAGCGACTGCCACGTGATGCTGGGCATGTCGATGTACCGAGTGAATGGCTTTCTGTGATGGGTTTTAGAGCGATCGTGTTTGTCTGTTTCCCATCCCCTTGTGTTTCCTATGTTTGACTCTGGGCGTAAAAGCCACTATGTCACTGGATAATCATATGACTGTGAATACAGAATACTGAATACAGGCGTCTTCAAGCGATGGCGGTGAAGCAGCAGCACTCTCAGGTAGCAGTGACGGTGGAACAGAGACATCTTCAGGCGGGGTTGGGGGTTGGGGGGGGGGGGGGGGGCGTTCTGACGATGGGGGCAGAGGCGTTCTCAGATAGCAGTGATGGTGGAACAGATGTGATGTGATTGATTTTGTTTGCAAAAAGGTGGTCTACAAAGGAGGTCCCAGGTGATCGGCTTTAGGGGATTAAGACATGGTTTGAAATACATTTAACGAAATCACTTATTAGCCAAGGGGGTTCCAGGATATGTATCCTTCCTGGGACCGCAGCGATACAGACAGTAGCGATATGTATCCATATTACCGAGCGGGCGCGAGGCGCCCGTGAAGTTTCTCGTCAACTTACTCTAGACAAATTTACATTCGACCCGGCCCGGCCCGACACGGCCCGACAAGGCCGTACGTGACGCTTTTCGGAAGCTAATAACTTTGCAACCACTGTCCTGATTGAGATTGGAATTTCACCATTGGATAGCCACATCAAATACATTTTACTTTGAGCAAAACTATGCCCACGAAAGTTATAATTTAACTAAGTTTACTAAGTTACAATTCATAGTTTTCGTCGGCATAACTTGCGCCGACGAAGCCTTCCTACTCAACGAATTTTGATCTAAGCATATATTTATATGATTTTTTATTTAAATCTTTGAATTATACGATGAAAAATGGAAAACAATTTAAAATCTCGTTTTGACTGAGCGAAAGAGATCGGTACAGCGAAGTTGTAATACCTCACATTTCCCGTTTCATTGTCATAAGTGGATATATAACTCAGAGCCATGTCACTTCCGAACCAATGGCCGAAAGTGATTGTAATTTTACATGTATGCTTTGCGTCACACGCACTCAGGTTGTGTATAATCTCGTTTTGACTGAGCGAAAGGGCAGTTGTTGGGCAGCGTATAGCGGCAATTGTAATACCCCACATTACCCGTTTTAATGTTATAAGTGGATATAGAACGCAGAGCCTTCCCAACCAATGGCCGAAAGTGCTTGTAATTGCACATACATGTTTCTCATATGTGCTACGAGTGTGTACAGTTTTGTTTTGACTGAGCGAAAGGGATCGGTACAGCTCGGCAGTTGTAATGCTCAACATTTTCCGTTTCAATGTTATAAGTGGATATAGAACGCAATTTGCGTTTTGCAATTTGCTCCACTTGTTCGGAAGTGACACGGCTTTGTGTTAAGGAAAGCCATGTCACTTCCCAATTAGTTTAAGCACATTTTTGTTAAGTACATAAAACTCATAGGCGTCTTTAATGTTAATTCCTGGAGGAATATTATCAAATTTTAAAAGTGTTGTGAAGTTAAATTATGAATTGTGGTGTAAATTGTGTTGGATTGTTGCCTTATATATCTCAATTGTCTTTGCGAAGAGGAAGACACATCCTTATTTCAGCTTGTTGGAGAAAATGACCTTAGAATAATGACCAGTGTATGATGAGCGTATTATACAAAAATGAGTATAAGGCCATTCATAGTTGTCTTCGACGGTGTGAATTCAGTTCATTCATGTGTCACAACTAGAGTCCTTCATGGGCAGGGGCGGTCGCAGCCTTCACCTTTGGGGGGGGGGGGCAACTTGGCAAAGGGGCCCTTGCCACATGCCAGCAAAAGGGCCCTTTGCTTACTAAATAAAATTAAGCATCGCAACCAGGCACGAAGCCAGTATTTTTCTCAGGGAGGGGCCACGGTACCTTTTCACCTGCCGAGGGGGTGCAGTCGAAGATATTTCTAACTCGATTCTTTCCATGCAACGCCCATAGACACGTAATGTTAAAGCTTGAGGGAATCCCATTTTATCTAGTGTAAACTGGATCCCTTAGGGGGAGGGAGGGGGTGACCTTTGGGGGAAGGGGGGTGGCAACTTGGCAAAAGGGCCCTTGCCAGGCCTGGGGGCCTGTGCTGGTCTGAATAGGGTCCTCAGACGGCCTTCGAGAGCTGTCGATACGAAAGCGCTCTTTAGTGATCACAGAGCTGTGGGGCGAACTCTTTTCTTAGAGTCATAATGCTAATGCTGGCCTGAAAGAATGTCCTGATCTAAGCTAGTTCTTTCAGGCATGAAGCATAATAAGGCAATTGTCAGGTATCACCAGAGCCCTCGCCCTGGAGGGACTTGGTCTTATTGCATGCTGACATCTTGTCGCGATAGGTATTTTAAGGGTTTATTTTGTAGCCAATAGTACTATAGCCAATACCGACTACAGCAATATATGTTATTTTCTTCTTCAGCTGCTTATTCCGGGCTCAGACTGTACTCCGTCGACCTGAGAGGGCCCTCCGTCGGACTGGGAGGGCCCTCTGTCGACCTGAGAGAGCCCTCTGTCGGCCTGAGAGGGCCCTCCGTCGGCCTGAGAGGGCCCTCCGTCGGCCTGAGAGGGCCCCTCTGTCGGCCTGAGAGGGACCTCTGTTGGCCTGAGAGGGCCCTCTGTCGACCTGAGAGAGCCCTCTGTCGGTCTGAGAGGGCCCTCCGTCGGCCTGAGAGGGCCCCTCTGTCGGCATGAGAGGGCCCTCTGTTGGCCTGAGAGTTCCCTCTGTCGGTCTGAGAGGGCCCTCGGTCGGCCTGAGAAGGACCGCTGTTGGCCTGAGAGGGCCCTCTGTCGACCTGAGAGCCCTTTATCGGCCTGAGAGGGCCCTCCGTCGGCATGAGAGGGCCCTCTGTTGGCCTGAGAGTTCCCTCTGTCGGTCTGAGAGGGCTCTCTGTCGGCCTGAGAGGGCCCTCTGTCGGTCTGAGAGAGCCCTCTGTCGGTCTGAGAGAGCCCTCTTTCGGCCTGAGAGGGCCCTCCGTCGGCCTGAGAGGGCCCCTCTGTCGGCCTGAGAGAGCCCTACGTCAGCCTAAGAGTGTCCTCTGTCGGGCTCAGACTGTACTCCGTCGACCTGAGAGGGCCCTCCGTCAGTCGGGGAGGGCCCTCCGTCGGCCTGGGAGGGCCCTCTGTCGGACTAAGATGGTCCTACGTCGGCCTAAGAGAGCCCTATGTCGGCCTGAGAGGGCCCTCTGTCGGCCTGAGAGGGCCCTCTGTCAACCTGAGAGCCCTCTGTCGGCCTGAGAGGGCCCTCCGTCGGCCTGAGAGGGCCCCTCTGTCGGCCTGAGAGGGGCCTCTGTCGACCTGAGATAGCCCTCTGTCGGTCCGAGAGGGCCCTCCGTCGGCCTGAGAGGGCCCCTCTGTCGGCCTGAGAGGGCCCTCTGTCAGCCTGATAATTCCCTCTGTCGGTCTGAGAGGGCCCTCTGTCGACCTGAGAGAGCCCTCTGTCGGCCTGAGAGGGCCCTCTGTCGGCCTGAGAGGGCCCTACGTCGGCCCAAGAAAGCCCTCGTCGGGCTCAGACTGTACTCCGTCGATCTGAGAGGGCCCTCCGTCGGCCTGGGAGGGCCCTCCGTCGGCCTGGGAGGGCCCTCCGTCGGCCTGGGAGGGCCTTCTGTTGGCGCTCTGTCAGCCTGAGAGGGCCCTCTGTCGACCTGAGAGAACCCTCTGTCGGCCTGAGAGGGCCCTCCGTCGGCCTGAGAGGGCCCCTCTGTCTGTGTGGGTTTGTATGCACTGACGCTCCCGCGTCACGGGAGCGTCAACCGGGCAGCGCGCGCCACGGCCGCGGAGGCGGCCCGCGGCGCGGGCGCCGGGCGGCTCCGGCCACCCGGCAGGCGGCGGCCGCGCCGTCCCCGCCAACGCCGTCGCCGCGCCGTCCCGGCCGCGCCGTTCCCGGCGGCCGCGCCGTCCCCGCGGCCCCGCGACCTCGCCCGACCCGGCCGACCCGGGTCAGTGCCGCGCGGACTGGGCTCGCGCGAGGTGGAGTGCGTACCGTGTCTACCAACAATATACCTGCGAGCAAGGATCTGATCTGTGAGGTGGACGGAACCCAAACATGGCGCAGCCGGCTGGATCGAAGCTACCGACGGAGGAAGCTGCAGCGCTGGCGGAAGACAACGCTTCTCTTCGAGCGCGGCTGGAGCTGCTGCAGCAACAGACCGCCGCCCCCGCCCCACCCGCTCCGCCGCCCGGCGCGCTCGCCGCGTGGCCCAACGCGCAAGGACAGCTGACCGCGCCGTGCGCGGGCCGACCCTCGCCTCCGGGCAGGCTAGAGGTCGGGGTGGACCGCGGCGCGGACGCGTGGCTGGCCTGGAAGCAGCGATGGGATGATTACGTTTTGCTAACGGATCTTCGCGCCGCCAGCCAGCCTGTCCAAATGGCGAAGCTTCGATCGTGTCTGGGCGATGATACGCTTCGGATCGTGCGGAACTTGGACATTCCGGAGCGCGAACAGACGATCGAGACAGTGTTAGAGAAGTTACGTGTTTACTTTTTGGTACAAGTGAACGAGGTGGTGGAGAGGCGCAACTTTAACCTGCGTCATCAGCTCGAGGGCGAAACGTTCGAGGACTTTTTTGTGGCGTTACGTGAGCTGTCAGCCACGTGTAACTTTTGTGAGCAGTGCCGTGATAGCCTCACCCGTGACCGACTCGTAGTGGGACTCCGTGACCCGGGTGTGATGAAAAAACTCTGCGCTACCTCGCACCTGACTCTCGCCACCGCCGTCGAGGTCTGCCGCGCGGAGGAGGCCGCGGACCGTGACGTCACCGCCATCGTTGGCGGGGACGGCGCGGCCGCCGCCTGCCGGGTGGCCGGAGCCGCCCGGCGCCCGCGCCGCGGGCCGCCTCCGCCGCCGCGGCCGGTGCCCAGTGAGGAAGCTGTGTGTCGTAGCTGCGGCCTGGTGCATCGGACGCCCTCGGTGTGCCCCGCCCGCGGGAAGCAGTGCTCCCGTTGCGGAAAAATCGGACACTTCCGTGCCGTGTGTCGAAGCCAGATCGACACCAACCAGAGGCCGAGGACGACCCACCACGCTGTGACGTCGGCTGTCATCGCCTCGACGTTCAGTGACGGTGCTCCGAGGATTCAGCTGACGGTCACCGCCATGACGCTGCCGCCAGCTGTTGGCGTGTCGGCGCTCCCCGACAGCGGCGCCGACATCACAGTCGCCGGGGCAGACTTCCTGGACGCCATCGGCGGCCACATCAACAACCTCCTGGACTCGACGGAGAGGCCCAGAGCTGCAGACGGACGACTCATCCGCACGCTTGGCATGCTGACAGCCGAGCTGAAGTTTGGTGACGTCACAACTTGTGACGACATCCACTTCCTGAAGGGAGTGACGGGACTTCTCCTGTCGTGGAGGGCAGCCCGCGCCCTCCGGATACTCGCCTCCAACTACCCTGCGCAGATTCCTGCAACCAGCGTGGAAGAATCCACCAATCGTCGCGCGGAGAGACAAGCTCCCGCGCCAGCAGCGCCGCCGGCTGCGAGGGCGCCCGCAGCGCCACCTGCAGTGACGACCGCAGCGTCACCTGCGGAGAGATGCACAGCGCGACCGGCGAGGGCGCCCGCAGCGCCACCTGCAGTGACGACCGCAGCGTCACCTGCAGAGACACGCGCGGTGTCCGCGCTGGCGCCGCCGCGCGCAACACCCGCAGTGGCCCCGCCAGGAGCGCGGCACACAGCGATGGCAGCGGCAGCGACGCTTCCAGCGACAGCGTCAGCAGCGGCCGCGTCGGCAGCAGCGCGGCCAGCGACCATGGCTGCGACGACGTGGCCTGTGTCAGCTGCCCCAGCCGGTTCGCCAGCAGCGACTTCAGCTGCGACTTCGACAAACGGGACGACTACTTCAACCGATGCCGCATCACCAGAATCTGCCTCAGAAACGATTTTCTCCGAGTTCGCCGACGTCTTCGACGGCGTCATCAAGGTGATGCCTGGTGAAGAGTTCGAGATTCGTCTCCGACCGGACGCCACTCCGTTCGCCGTCTCAGCACCCCGCCGAGTGCCCTTCGCACTGCGGGAGCCTCTTCTGAAGGAGCTTCAGAAGCTGGAGATGGACGACATCATCACACCTGTCACCGAGCTTACTCTGTGGTGGGCACCGATCGTCGTCTGCGAGAAGAAGAACGGAGCTGGTGTGCGTCTCTGCGTAGACCTCTTCCGGCTGAACGACTCCGTACAACGGGAATTCTACCAGTCCTCCACACCGCTCGAGTGCGTAACCTGCATCGTGTCGGAGGAAGCACGGTTCTTCGCCGTATTCGATGCTCTGAAGGGCTATCACCAGTGCCCTCTCGAGCCGCAGAGTCAGCCGCTCACGACATTCATCACGCCGTCCGGACGCTACATGTACAAGCGCGCTCCTTACGGCGTCTCATCCATAAGCGAGCACTACAACCGCCGCATGGACAAGTGTCTCCAAGGCCTTCCCGGCATGAAGCGCCTGGTGTCTGACGTCATCCTCTACGGTCGGACCCGTGAAGAGTTCATGCAGCGTGTGCGTCTCTTCCTGCAGCGCTGTCGACAGCACGGCGTCTCCCTGAACCGCGCTAAGGTGCAGTTCATGCAGCCGTCGGTGACGTTCGCCGGGTTCATCGTCTCGCAGAACGGCTATCGACCCGACCCAGCTCTCACCGACGCCATCAGAAACTTCCCTGCTCCAGTGGAGATCAGCAGTCTCCGCAGCTTCTTCGGTCTGGTGAATCAGATCGCGCCGTTCTCCGATAGCGTCGCCCGCCACATGCAGCCTCTGAGGGCGCTGCTCAGCGCCAAACGAGACTTCTGCTGGAGCGACACTCACCAGGAGGCGTTCCTGAAGGCGAGGGAGCTCCTGTCGTCGCCGACGACACTCGCCTTCTACGACCCGAGCCTGCCGACCCGTCTCTCGACCGACGCGAGTCGCCTCAACGGCTTCGGGTTTCTGTTGGAGCAGAAGCAGGACGACGACACCTGGAGGGTGGTGCAGGCCGGCTCACGCTTTGTCACTGACACTGAGTCCCGGTATGCAGCCATCGAGCTGGAGCTCGCCGCAGTCGTGTGAGCGTTCTCCAAGGGGCGACTGTTCCTGGCTGGAATACAGCACTTCGATCTCTACGTGGACCACAGGCCCTTGGTGCCTATCATCAACTCAAAGATGCTGGACGAGATCGAAAATCCCCGACTTCAACGCCTCAAGCTGAAACTGGCAGAGCTCGGTCCGTTCACGGCCCACTGGGTCAAAGGCTCTCCGCATCTCGCCGCTGACGCCCTCTCCAGGAGTCCGGTCGCCGTCGCGACGGAGGGAGATGAGGTGGACAAGCTGTATCCAGAGGAAGACTTTACTTCTACTGCAGCGCATATCGGGGCCATCGCCAACGACGACCTTCGCGTCGATGAAGTACGAGCAGCTGCTGAGCAGGACGCCACCTACCAACTGCTACATGAGACTGTCCTCTCCGGTTTCCCCAGCCGTAAGGCTGACCTCCCAGTGGAGCTGAGACCGTACTGGCCCGTCCATGAGCAGCTCACCGTGGATGACGGGCTCGTGGTCTACGGCCGCCGACTCGTCATCCCCGCCACACTTCGGAGACAGATTCTCCAGCAGCTTCACGGCAGTCATCTCTGCAAAGAGAAGACTAAGCAGCGTGCTGGACTGATCGTCTTCTGGTCGGGCATCAATAACGACATCGAGAACGTCGTCCGTCGGTGTCGGCCGTGTCAGAGGGACCTACCGTCACTGCCGCGAGATACGCTGGTTCATCGACCCGCGCCGACTCGACCGTTCGAAGAAGTATCGATGGACTTCGGCGACTACGGGGGGCACAAGTTCCTGGTCACGGTCGACCACTGCTCCGGATGGCATTTTGTCCAGGACCTGGGACGGCATGCCCTCACGCACCAGCTGATAGACGCCACGCGGACCATCTTCTGTCACACCGGCGCCTTCAATACACTGTGGACGGATGGAGGACCGCAGTTCCGGGCCAAAGCCTTCCAGACGTTCCTGAGGCAGTGGGGCGTCACACATCGAGTGTCATCGCCCGAATACCCTCAGTCCAACGGCAGAGCCGAGGCCGCCGTGAAGGCAACGAAAAAGCTCATCAGACGGTGCTGGGACCCGGAGATGAGGCAGCTAAGCAGCGACCTCTGGATTCAGGGAATCCTGCAGCATCGGAACACGCCAGGACCCGACGGACGCAGCCCAGCTGAGATCCTCTACGGACATCCCGTGCGTGACATGCTGCCAGCGCACCGGCGGAACTTCTCCGCCGAGTGGCAGCACGCGGCTGACCAAGCAGAAGCCGTTGCCGCCCATCGACAAGAGCACGTCGAGCGGCGATACAACTCCCGGGCAGTTGATCTGCCGGTGCTGAAGGTCGACAGCCGGGTAGCGGTCCAGAATCCTGACACGAAGCGCTGGGACCGCTACGGCGTGATTGTCGAAGTCGGGAAACATCGGCGATACTTCGTCAAACTCCAGAGTGGCCGGGTGCTGAGTCGCAACCGCCGACACATCCGCCGCCGTTACGGACACGCCTCCCCCGACGTTCTGCAGACTGGTGCCGCTCCTGACCCGACGTCTACCGCGGCGCCTCACGGGGCGCCGGCAGCCGCGGCGCCACATGCGGCGCCCGCAGCCGCGACATCTGCCGCGACTTCGCTGCTGCCGCCGCTGCCACAGGTGGCGCCATCTGCGACGGCCTCAGCGACGCCTACTGATCGCGCCGACATCACGAGCCCGCGCCCGATGCCTCGCCGATCGAGACGTACAAGAAGACGCCCAGAGCGTCTGATCGAGACGATGTAATGTTTCGACCGTACCTCGCATGTATCGGGGGGGCATGTGTGGGTTTGTATGCACTGACGCTCCCGCGTCACGGGAGCGTCAACCGGGCAGCGCGCGCCACGGCCGCGCCCCGCGGCCCCGCGACCTCGCCCGACCCGGCCGACCCGGGTCAGTGCCGCGCGGACTGGGCTCGCGCGAGGTGGGGTGCGTACCGTGTCTACCAACAATATACCTGCGAGCAAGGATCTGATCTGTGAGGTGGACGGAACCCAAACACTGTCAGCCTGAGAGGGCCCTCTGTCGGCCTGAGAGGGCCCTCTGTCGACCTGAGAGGGCCCTCTGTCGGCCTGAGAGGGCCCTCTGTCGGCCTGAGAGGGCCCTATGTCGACCTGAGAGAGCTCTCTGTCGGCCTGAGAGGACCGTCCGTCGGCCTGAGAGGGCCCCTCTGTCCGCCTGAGAGGGCCCCTCTGTCCGCTTGAGATGGCCCTCTGTCGGCCTGAGAGGGCCCTCTGTCGACCTGAGAGCCCTCTGTCGGCCTGAGAGGGTTTCCGTCGGCCTGAGAGGGCCCCTCTGTCGACCTGATGGTCCCTCTGTCGGCCGGAGAGGGCCCTACGTCGGCCTAAGAGAGCCCTCTGTCGGGCCCAGACTGTACTCCATCGACCTGAGAGGGCCCTCCGTCGACCTGGGAAGGCCCTCCGTCGACGTGAGAGAGCTCTTTGTCGGACTGAGAGAGCCCTTTGTCGGCCTGAGAGGGCCCTCCGTCGGCCTGAGAGGGCCCCTCTGTCGGCCTGGGAGGGCCCTCCGTCTATGGCCTTAGCTTTGGGGGGGGGGGGGGGGGGGGGCAAAAGATATGTTGCCCCCCCCCCCTTATTTGTCTTTGGGGGGGGGGGGGCATGGCCCGGATGGCCCCCCCCTGCAACCGCCACTGTTCATGGGACACATTTTCAGCCCCCATCCCGTTCCAGCCAGGGGCCCAGGAACAGGGGGGGGGGGCAGCTGGGGCGCTTGTCCCCCCCAACATCTGGACCGGGGGGGGGGGCGGCGCCCTCCCCAACTTTGGTGAGCAGAAGTTTCCCTAAAAATGAGCTCTTTCAATTTTCTTCATAAAAAGTTATATAAAATATGAAAGCCTCTTATATAAAATTATTATTTATTATTATATATTTTTTTTTATAAAGTTTTATAAAATATGAAAGTCACTTTCATTTTTTTCCGTTTTCTTTTATAGCATGTCATAAGTATTATTATTATATAGCTTTGACTTTATAGCAGTATCGTATACCTTTCTTTTCCTTCCTTTTCCTTTTTCCATTGTGTCCTATGAGATATAATGGAAAACTTTGGTAGCAGTACATTTGGTAGCAGTTGTCTGCTTGGTGCGTCGTCGTTAAAATAACGCACTGACGGCGATAAACATCTGCTGCATTTTGTTTATAAGTTTATCCCACGTCAACGTTACGGATGCGGTCAAACTGCCGTGCGGCCCTCTAGCTGTCCTCTCTGTCTGCTGACGGGGCGGCAATTGCAAGCAAGAGTTATCGTACATGTCGTAGGTTACCGTGATACGGTGATGAAGCAGTCGGTGCAGCCCACACTCGCGGGCTTCTTCAAGAAAAACAAACGTCAGGCGTCAGGTACGAGTATTTTATCAGACGACAGGCGGGTTTACAAAGGCATACGGTTCATAGTAGGAAACGGGGGTGGGGGGGGGGGGGGGGGTGGCATGACCCCCACTTTTTCATAATTTTTGCTTTCTATGGTAACCCGCGCCGTGTCGGGGTGGGGCGTTTAGACGCCCCCCCCCCCTAAGGTTTTTCGAGGATAGCGAAAAACGGCGGCGCGCCGTTTTTGCCGTTTCAAAAAAGGCGTACGGCGCACAGCGCCGCCGTTTCAGCCGTCTTTTTTGGCACACCTGCTCGGGCATCAATTACCCACATTGTGTGCAATTCTTGACCACAGGTCATCTCAGGTCAGGTCACGTGACCACACCTCCAAATAAGTTTGCGGTCGTACCACAGCCACAGTTTTTGGCCGATCGGTTTCAAACTTACAGGATTTCATCAGGTCATAGATACCTACAATTCGAATATCTAAGATGTTGTATATCGGTGACTTAAGGTCACCGGTCAGATTATTTTCGTGACCTCCCATTATAATTCAATGGTAAATATTAAAATGTTTCGTTTTCCGGGGATACGCATGATATCAGTCCAATTCCTTCTGGATCATGTTATCATAGACTATTATTGATGATCCGGGATACATTTTTGTTCAGTGACCCCTACAGGATCAGCCGAGGTCAGCAGAGGTCACCAACACTTTTTGTGTCAATAACTCTAGATAGAATGAAGATAAAGAAGTAAAATCGGCATCAATGTGTTTGTCTCGTCGAGAAACGTCTCCCAATATGCAACATGACCTACTTGGGTCGCCACTTGATCTTGACCTGTGGTCAAATTTCTAAGTTGACCTAAACTGGTCCAAATTAATGTGATTCGAAGCGCGTTGACGAGACAAACATGATGGCGTCAAAATTATTGTCGTATCTTTATTAGGTAAAAAGTTATTTCCGAACGTTTTGCCAAACAATAGCTATTTTGACATTTGATGACCTCTGGAACCTAAACTATTGATCTGAGATAACATTTCCTGACACGATATGATTAATTATTTCAAGAGCTTTCGATTGCTTCCTTCCGTTTGTTCCTATCTATCATAGTTCCCGATATATTTGGAGGTTTCTGGAGAAACGTCCTAAAACTGGAAAATCTGACCTTCGGTGACCTCTGGTGACCTCAATATTGACCTGAACCAAAACATGTTAAAAAATAGTTTCAAAGTTTTTTTGATGAGCTTTCGAAACGTTTCGGTTTTCCAATGAGGAAAATTTGAGAGCGAAAAGGTGCACCAAGTGAGAAGATTGCACCCCCCCAAAAAGTTTCGCCCCCCCCAACTTTAAAATCGTTCTCGGGCCCATGGTTCCAGCCCATTCAGCCAGACCTTAACCCGTTCCAATCCGAATTCATAATTGATGGGGCTCCCATTCCCACCCGTTTCGGCATATTTCACTTCTTGTGGTGCTAAAAAATGAATGTGGTCTGTCCCAAACCCGTTCTAACCCGTTACATTTCCAAAAATGGTCCCATTCCCACACATTTCCATCCCGTTCCATGGGTTCCATGGGGATTCCCATTCCATCAAGGGCTCTAATCACAATTCTATAAGACGTTGTTTAGAAGAAAAAATTCTGCAGTAGTCGGGAAATACAGACAAATACAAATACAAACAAATACCTACAGAAATACAGCAGACTCGGCCCGGCCCGGCGGCGGCCGTTGGCGCCGGCCGGTTTTCCCGCCACATCAGCTGAGCCGGGCCCTCCCATCCCCACTCTTCCGGTAGCTCGGAGGGACTGAAGCGGCTGGCAGCGTGCCAACGGCCCCACTCCCACGATCCCGTCACCCTCCCCATGACCAGAGGAGGCAGGGGCGTCGCTGACGGGGGAGGTGTCGCGACCCCCCAATTTTGACAAACCGGGGGGTTGACCCCCCTACTTTTATGGCGGCCGACCCCCATCTCCCAAACACACTTTTTATGCGGAAGCTGATTCTAGTTTGCATGTAATTCCTATCAAAATCAAGATTGGAATATGAAAAATACGACGTGGCAGGGGTGTAGCTTCTCCAGTAGATGTGTGTGTGCGTGCGTGCGTGCGTGCGTGCGTGCGGGTGCGGGTGCGGGTGCGGGTGCGGGTGCGGGTGCGGGTGCGGGTGCGGGTGCGGGTGCGGGTGCGGGTGCGGGTGCGGGTGCGGGTGCGGGTGCGGGTGCGGGTGCGGGTGCGGGTGCGGGTGCGGGTGCGGGTGCGGGGCGCGGGCGCGGGCGCGGGCGCGGGCGCGGGCGCGGGCGCGGGCGCGGGCGCGGGCGCGGGCGCGGGCGCGGGCGCGGGCGTGGGCGTGGGCGTGGGCGTGGGCGTGGGCGTGGGCGTGGGCGTGGGCGTGGGCGTGGGCGTGGGCGTGGGCGTGGGCGTGGGCGTGGGCGTGGGCGTGGCGTGTCTGTGTCTGTGTCTGTGTCTGTGTCTGTGTCTGTGTCTGTGTCTGTGTCTGTGTCTGTGTCTGTGTCTGTGTGTGGGCGTGGGCGTGGGCGTGGGCGTGGGCGTGGGCGTGGGCGTGGGCGTGGCGTGGCGTGTGTGTGTGTGTGTGTGTGTGTGTGTGTGTGTGTGTGTGTGTGTGTGTGTGTGTGTGTGTGTGTGTGGAGGGGGGGGGGAGCTGAGCTGGGAAAATCGCTTAAAGTACGATCAAAATCCACCAAAATCCAGATTTCTCCCCGGATTTCTCCCACTTCCTCGTCCAAGTTGGGGTGGCTGAAGCCAAGTGTGTGTGTGGGGGGGGGGGGGGGACACCCCTGCGACGTGGACATGGGCTCAGTCAGTTCGGATGAAGTTTCCTTGGTTTTCCCTTCGACACACCGCTGCTCCGAAAGGAAAACGAAGGAAATTTCATCCGTAACATGCAGGGGCGTCGCCGACGGAAGGGTTGGGGGACGGTCCCCCGACCCTCCACTCTCAGAAGGAGAGGTGGGTGAACCCCCCCCCCCCCCCCACACACACACACACCACTTTTTGCGGGAGAAGTTAATAATTTATCGTAAAAATTGCCTTTGCAGCAGTCAAAGTCCAGCATATCCACAGTCAAAAGTGGGAAATTCGCGCCGCTTCGCGGCATGACACAAGTTTCGCATTGCTTATACCTACAAATTTGGAAAATGGGAAAATGAATTCCACCAGGGCCCACTCCAGTGGCGCACGCAGGATTCCATTTCGGGGGGGGGGGTCAGAGCCCTAAAAGCGGGCCCCCTTGTGAGCGGGCCCCACCCGTTTTTAGAAAACTTCGCGGATTTCGGTCACTTGTTTTTGAGCGGGCCCCCTACAGCATGGGACCTGAGACATTATCATTTTCTTGTCAATGTCGTGTAAGGTGACTGCGTGTGCTGCTGATGTGCGAATTTTAGGTGCGTGTGCTACTGATGTGCGGTACAACTGCCGAGAGTAAATTTGACGAAATGAGGTAAATGACAACACAAATTATATTTTACAGGTTAGGCAGGTTAGGCAGGTAAATGACAACAACAACAATTATATTTTACAGGTTAGGCAGGTTAGGCAGTCCGATCCCGGTAGTTATGTCATCATCATCATCGTTGGAGTTTTAGTGCGCCTCGACTACGTCATTCGCGCCACCATCATGTTGCCACAAGTTGCCATAAATCATTTCCTGAAGCAACAATGGATAATGTAAAAAATACGTATCAATATCAAATACGCCCGTATCAAGAATTTGCAAGGATCGTGCCCTGTTGTGACCGGGCCTTCGTTTTGACCGGGCCCTATATCACGTCTTTCCCAACACCGGGCCCCTGCCTCGATCGGGCCTGACCAAGACCGGGCCCCTACCAAAAACGGGCCCGTATCAAGAATATGCGAGGACCGGACCCTGTTATGACCGGGCCCTCGTCCTGACCGGGCCCCATGCCACGCCTTTGCCAGCACCGGCCCCTGCCTCGATCAGGCCTGACCCAGACCGGGCCCCTACCAGAAACGGGCCCGTATCAAGAATATGCAAGGACGGGCCCTGTTGTGACCGGGCCCCATATCACGCCTTTGCCAGCACCGGGCCCCTGCCTCGATCAGGCCTGACCAAGACCGGGCCCCTACCAGAAACGGGCCCGTATCAAGAATATGCGAGGACCGGGCCCTGTTGTGACCAGGCCCTCGTCCAGACCGGGCCCCATGCCACGCCTTTGCCAGCACCGGGACCCTGCCTCGATCGAAACTGACCAAGACCGGGCCCCTTCCAGAAACGGGCCCGCATCAAGCATATGCAATGACCGGGCCCTGTTGTGACCGGACCCTCGTTCTGACCGGGCCCCATATCACGCCTTTGCCAGCACCGGGCCCCTGCCTCGATCGGGCCTGACCAAGACCGGGCCCCTACAGAAACGGGCCCGCATCGATAATGTTCAGGTACCGGGCTCTCGTTCTGACCGGACCCATGCCACGCCTTTGCCAGCACCGGGCCCCTACCTCGATCGGGCCTGACCAAGACCGGGCCCCTACCAGAAACGGGCCCCTCAGAAATACGGGCCCCTCACAAATTTCGGAGGGGGGGGGGGGGGTCAGCTGACCCCTTTGACCCCCCTGCGTGCGCCACTGGCCCACTCCCTTCATAAAATATGAACTTTCAAGCGGGCTACATGTTTAGCTAGTCTGCCGAGTTCCGAAAAAGGCGACACGAACGCAAAGACGCGGACATCGGCAACCGGAAGCTGCTCAAGCGGTGCCAGCTTGCTGGACCGAAGAGCTAATAGTGGAGTCCAGGCCAGAACCATCTCTCCAAGCCATTTCCCCATGCTCCTCCAGATCCACAGGGGCCATTTATGCGCGGAAAAGTCGTTCTGCCCCTTGCTGCTTTCAAACCATTTGCACTGTTACCATGGGTGGAGCTTTTCAGAAAAAGTTGGTGGGGCAAAATGTCATATAGGCTGGTTATTTTCAATGGTGCAGGTGACAAATGGCCCTTTCAACGCCAGGAAACCTTCAAATCTGACAAAAGTTGGTGGGGCAAGACGTAAAGTTGGTGGGGCAGTCGCCCCACCATTTGAATAGGAATCTCCACCCGTGACTGTTACTATAGTTGTGTGTTATAGTTAGGTTCATATGTATACAGTTATTATTATCATATGTACCATTGAGCGCTGACTGCCGACGGTCATCGTGATTTACTATCCGAGGCTAAGGCAACGGACACTCGGCACAGAGCTCTTTTGAAGATATATGAAAAACTACCTTCATTTCAATATTTTTCATCATAACGAGATGTATTACCAGGAAAAGGAGTTACCTGAGGCTTGGCTCACGGTTTGGTTCCACGCACGGTCTGGTTCCAATATTACAATTTATTTTCCACAAGTTAAAATAAAAATTTCACGCCGCTTCGCGGCGTCACATCGGTGGCCATCATCATAACGAAGCCATCGTCATCGTATTCGGTTCATCGTAACGCTGAATTGAATTTATAACATTTTTAGCTTCTTATTCTATACATGTCCCACGCCTATATTTTTGGGTTTTATCAGGAGAACCCTTAAAAAATTCGCGCCGCTTGACGGCGCTAAATAACAAGTACCTACTATAACATGAAAATCCACATACAAAATGCTGCAAAGGCACGCACAAAATGGAGGTACATTTTTTCGGATTTTCCGCCGACCCCCCACTAAAAAATGATCGGCGACGCCACTGAGAGGAGGGGAGAGGGGACGGGGAGGTCAATTAGTAATAAACACATTCAACAACATATTCACATAAATCGGTACCATACGGAGCCCGCTATGACGTGTGTGGCGGCGGGGGCTCACGTCGGCAACTGGGCTTGTTTTCCAACCTTACGCATTCATGATTTTTTTTTCTCTCGAGCTTCCGATAATAATGTATCCTTTCCTCCCGCTTTCTGACACGGAATCGTCACTTTTTAGGTCAAAACTGGAAGCAAAGTGTTAAATCCATAGTACTTACTTTTCCGATTTTGCAAACGAATATACAAGGACGAATATACACAAATATACACGAACTTATTCATCTCTTCCCGGTTTCTCACACGAAATTATCATCAAATCCGAAGGGTCCACTCAAAGGGCAATGGAAAATAAAAATATGCACCAGACATAGGAGTATACGTCAGTACAAGCTTGGTGAACATGATAAATGTAAAATGAAAAAGACAGTGCTGACGTTGGAACGGAGTCGCAACGCAACGCAGGCCGCTACTCAGGAGCCGATCGGCGCTCGCGACCAGGCCGCCGGGTTTATGTGCCGGGTCTGGCTAATGGCAGAGGAAAATACGAGCATGCAACAGAGTGGCCAGCACAGGAATTATGAGTATACGTCGGTACAAGCTTTGTACACATAGAAAATGAGAAATATCCCTGACGTTGCAGCGGCGTGCACTTTATTCACGTTATTTATTTATAGTTATTAGTTTATTATAATGGGTCTGTCTGATGTAGAACTAAAACAGTGCTAAGCTTCCGTTATGGAAAGAGGAGCATGCTAAACTTTAGCCGTTTTTAACACAGTTGATAAAGCGTTATATCAAAATACACGTGAACATAAACCCATTGAATGCTCGCTATATTTCGCATCCTTTGCTCCATAAGCACGGCGGAGATAAGTATTTCAACGTCTGCACCGATTTCCTCCCACTGCCTATCAATGTGACATTCCATCAGTTCCAAAATTATAAAGCAATTGTGTATGAGTAAGGTAACACGGGGCAACACCCACCCCCCATAAAGCATTTACCGTATGCCTATAACGTCACAATATTTGCCTTTTCAAGGCGCATCTTTGGATAATTTTCTATTGGAAATCGGAACGAAATACACCAAGTTAAAAATGTCCGATTTGCCATCAGATTAATTTACAAAATTGATAACGAAAAACTAGCACAAGTGATACTTTCATTGACAGCGTGCAATTTCCAAAAGGTATACCTAGCGCCATGTGGCGTTCATAATTTTATAGCCAGATCGATTTTCAGTTGACTGATATTATATCAAGATTGAAGATGTCAGTATTCTGTATTCACAGTCGTAGGGTTATCCAGTGACATAGTGGCTTTTACGCCCCGAGTCAAACATAGGAAACACAAGGGGATGGGAAACAGACACACACACAATCGCTCTAAAACACATCACGGAAAGCCATTTTCACTCGGTACATCGACAAGCCCAGGACAGTCACGTGGCAGTCGGCAATCGCTCAGTCAGCCGCAACGGCTAAAAGTTCGCGTTTCAGTGTGCGGCAGAAGCTCCACGGTCCCAGCTCCGCGAGTCCAGCAGGAATACAGTTGTACAAGCTGGGAGCACGACTACAGAATCACCTTTTCCCTGCTCAGTCCTAGAACGAGGGACGTGGACTACACTGGCCGCTTTGTCACCCTGCCGACATGCTCAGGGGCCTCTCGACCTGCCCAGGGGCCCCTCTGTGTGGCTAGGGCCCATTCTACATGTTCAGGGGGCCCTCTGACCCACTGGGGGCCTTTTCGGTCTGGTCAGGGGCCCTCTGACATGCACAGAGCTCTTTTGACGTCCAAGGGGCCCTCTGGTCTTTTAGAGAGGGCCCTAATGGCCCTAAAGGGCGCCCCCGCCCCCCCCCCCCCCTTGGCGACGTGTCTGGCTACATGTTTAGCTAGTTTTCTGAGTTCCGAAAAAGGCGACGCGAACGCAAAGACGCGGACATCGGCACCCGAAAGCTGCTCCAGCGGTGCCGAACTTGCTGGACCGAAAAGCTAATAGTGGGGGCCAGGCCAGGACCATCTCCCCAAGCTATCTCCCCCAGGCACCTCCAGATCCACAGGGACCATTTATGCGCGGATAAGTCGTTCTGCCCCTTGCTGCTTTCAAACCATTTGCACTGTTACCAGTTGTTTGTTACA